>PITA01016309.1:0-47172 GCA_004023965.1 Spilogale gracilis
TTATTATTACTATGACTAATTATTTTCCACATGTGAGAGGGAAAATAATGAGAGAATATTTAATTTCTACTTACCTAAAACCTAGGTAAAATACTTAATTGAGAAGGAATCTGTAACTCATAATTTAAATGCATGATTTATGTCTCCTATAGTTTTATCTGGACTATCACAGTCTCCTTTGAAAGCAGATAATTGAGAGTTGTGATATTTTGTTTCAAATTTGTCTCAGGGTCACCAGCAGAGTACCATCACATTTATATATGTAGGCTACCTAATGCAGGCCTCTGACCTTTAGCCCCTACTAGAGTCAGTAGTTTTCTTAGTCCTTTTCCCACTGAGTCATGACTAAGGAATTGCCAGAGAGTCTGGTGAAAGAGTTTAAGTTTGTAGACTTAAATCTATAGTAGCTCTACAATAAATTACTCCTGTTTCTGAAGTTAGTATTTATATATATTTAGTCACATATTTACTCTTGCTCTTTATTACTTCCTGAATCTCTATGCTTCAATCTAGGATCATTTCCCTTCCTCTTCTCTTCACTATTTGTTTATATAAAAATGTCTATTTTTGTCTTCATATTTAAAGAATATTTTTTTGGACCTTGAATTAAAAATTGACAGGTTTTTTCCCAATGCTTTTCTGATATGCTTCCATTGTCTTTTGAGTTTTCTTCCATTGTCTTTTGTTTATGTTGAGAAGTCAGTATCAGTTTTTTGTCTTCTTTGTTAATAATACATCATTTTCCTTGGTCTACTTTTTCCTCTTTTTATTTTGAAAAAAATTAAAACTGTGGAAAATTTGAAATAACAATGTACAATGAAAACCCTTATATACTTTACCAATATGCAGCAATTTTTTTAATATACAACAATTTCTTAACATTTTTCCTCACTTGTCTTCTCTCTCACTCTCTCTGTTCCCTATATACATACATACATATATACATCACATATGTATGCTTTTATGTATACATTTACATATATACATGCACATGCACACACACGTCCTCACTGTTCTCACTCAGAATATTTTGCAATGTCTGTCCTCACTCAGAAATGCACTGCTCTTAACGGTAGAATCTGACTGTCCTAATCCATCTCACCAACAACTCTCTTCACTGTTTGTTTTTTTTTTTTTTTTAAGATTTTATTATTTGATGGAGAGAAACATAGCTAGACAGGGAACATAAGCAGGGGGAGTGAGAGAGGGAGAAGCAGGTTACCCGCCAAGCAGGGAGCCCGATGTGGGGCTGGATCCCAGTATTTCGGGATCATGACCTGAGCCGAAGGCAGATGCTTAAGAACTGAGCCTCCCAGGCACACCTCTTCACTGTTTTTGATTGAGAGAGTCTCTAAATATTTAGCCAAGCAATATAAATATTTGAAAAAATGCTAATGTATTAGTTCTCTATTGCTTCATAAGAAATTACCACAAACTTAGCAGCTTAAAACAACACATATTTGTTATCTCACAGTTTCCAGGAGGCAGGAGTTCTAGTGTGGGTTAGCCAGGTCCTCTGCTAAGGCTCTCATGAGGTGTGACCACATTGAGACTAGGGTCTTCTTTCACACTCACTAGTTGGTAGGATTCAGTTGCTTGTGACTATAGGGCTAAAGTCCCCATTTTCTTGCTTGCTAGCAGGAGGGACAGCTCTCAGCTACTTTCAGGTCCTTGTCACATGTTCCCCCCATAGGCAGTTTATACATGGCTGTTTGCTTTTTTAAGACCAGCAGGAGAATCTCACTCTTGTCTGCTATGCAGGGTCTTATGTAATGTAACACAATTATAGGAGTGACCATCCCATTGTTAACAATCCCTACCCACATTCATAAGGAGGGCATTACACAGCACAAATACACCAGCCGACAGGAATCTTGGGGGCCATCTTACAATTCTGTCTACTGTTGTAAGATTTAATGACATTGATGAAAATGATGTTTGGAGAACATCCTACTTCCCTGTCCCTTGGAAACTCAGATTGTTAAAGCACTGCAGACATGCACTTGTTCAGAATTGTTTTCATTGTTCTTATTGCATCTTAACTTAATTCGTTATCTTCTTACTTTATTTTCAGAAGTATATACAGTACACCCTGGAACAATGCAGGGTTTTGGGGTACTGATGACCTGCATAGTTGAAAATCTGCATAAAACCTTGACCCCTCAAAACTTGACTACCAATAGTCTACTGTTGACTTAAAGTCTTACCAGTAACACAGTGATTAAAACATATCTGGTATGGTATACTTATTATATATGGTATTATTATAATAAAATAAGCTAGAGAAAAGAAAATATTATTAAGAAAATCATAAGGAGGGGTGCCTGGGTGGCTCAGTTGGTTAAGCGACTACCTTCAGCTCAGGTCATGATCCTGGAGACCCGGGATCGAGTCCCACATCGGGCTCCCTGCTCGGCGGAAAGCCTGCTTCTCCCTCTCTCACTCCCCCTGCTTGTGTTCCCTCTCTCACTGTGTTTCTCTCTGTCAAATAAATAAAATCTTTAAAAAAAAAGAAAATCATAAGGAGGAAAAAATACATTTATTTTACTATACTACATATGATACTATAAATTTACATCATCTGTTTGCAAAATGGATTATCTGTTGATACCTATGCCAATACTGTCTTTCATGATACAAAACAGTGTAGTGTTATTATTATATAGTGTTATAACACTAACTACAGTTAGTATTACTAACTACTAATACTAACTACTAAGTGTAGTTAGTATTACTAACACTAGAAATCAAAAATGAAAAGAATGTGAAAAGTATCTATTTACAGGTATAACAGTTTGTGCATTGATAACAAAGTAGCAGCAGTATGATTGCTTTTGGTGGCCTAGTGTAATCAGTATGATTGCTTCATGGTAGCCTAACCTACATACTAATGAATGGTTATACAAATTCTATGGCATAAAGTATTACAGTCATATTTATAATTCAGTGTGGATGCATTGCTAACATGTTTTTAAGAAAACACCTGTGATGATAGGCTGATACAAAGTTTCTCTACTTAGAGAGGCAGGCATATTGTATAGTAATATAATATTTTAAAAACAAATTTATAAATCAGTAAGAAAACAAACACATTATTAATTTTATACTAAATATCATTCACCTTGTGCCTATGTAAGGCTAGACTATCCATTTCCACACAAGTCTTGCACACAATGTTCTCTTTTTTTTTGGCACACAATGTTCTACAGGATGAATAATACTTAGGTGATGATGATGACACAAAAAATGTCTCTTACAATTCTTGCTATACAGTTGTTCATTTTTTCACATGCAGACACACACATGCATACACAACAGGTAAGTTTATTTACTGTATGGCATAATGATTATTTACTATTCATTAAATGAAAGTGGATCATCATCAGGTTCTTCATCCTTGTCATTTCATGTTGAGTAGGCTGAAGAGAAGTGGAGGGGTTGGTCTTGCTGTGTCTGTTGTAGCAGAGGTAGAAAAAGTAGAGGAGGTAGAAGGGGAGACATGAGCAGTAGGCACACTAGGTATAACTTTACAGAAATACATGCCAATTTTCTGACTTTTATTTTTCAGTTCTCTAAAAATGTTTCTGTATGGTACTAATTCATCCACCATTTGCTTTAATTTCAGCGCCTGTTTCATAGAAGTCTCTATGTTGTAAAAAAGTCATAAGCAGTCTTGAATAATCAGAACCCTTCTACCACATTGTCTACTGTCAGTTTGTTTTCTGGCACTGCTTCTGCGTCTTCTTCATCTCTGGCACTGGTTTGGAAGTACTCATCTCCTTCAAATTGTCTTCTGTTCATTCCTCTAGCGTCGTGTCTGTTAGCTCTTGAATTTCTCCAAGATCCGTATCTTGAAACCCTTTACCTCTTACTTTTTTTTTTCCCATATCCACAATCTCTTTCATGATTTCCTTGATTGACTATGTTGTAAATCCTGTGAAATCATGCACAACATCTAGACAGAATTTTCTCTAGCAGGAATTTATTGTTTTGAGCTTTGGTGATTTTCACAGCTTTTTATGTAACCGGGATGGCATCTCCAACAGTGTAATCCTTTCAGACTTTCATGATGTTCTCCCTATCAGGATTGTCATACATAGCATTGACAATTCTTTCCATGGAGTACCATGTGTAATGAGTCTTAAAGGTCCTTTTGACACCCTGATCTGGAGGTTGGATTAGAGAATTTGCGTTTTGGGGCAATTAGAACACTTAATTGCTTTCATTATTGAGTTCATGGAGTTCTGGGTGGCCAGGGGCACTGTCCAATATGAAAAGAACTTAAAAGGCAGTCCCTTACTAGCAAGTACTTCCTGACTTCAGGGGAAAAACATTGATAGAACCAATCCAGGAAAAGAATTCTCATTGTTCAGTCCTTGTACAATTGGAGACTGGCAGCTGGTATTTGTATTTTCCCTTTATGGCTTGGGGGTTAAGGGTGGATAAGGGTAGTCTTGATCATAAACCCAACTGCATTTGCATACCACAGTAGAGTTAGCCTATCCCTTCCTGCGTCAAATACTGGTGTTCACTGTTCACTGCTCTTCCTGAGTAATAAATGTCCTTTGTGGCATTTTTTCCCCCAGAAGAGGACACTTTTGTCTGCATTAAAACCTGTTGATACAGACATCTTCTCTCCTCCTTATGGCCTTGGTACTCATCTGCTGCTTCTCGATCAGCAGATGGCGATTTGTTATCTTGACATAACATTCATTTCTTAAGCCAAATCTCTTTCTAAAATTATCAAACCATCCTTTGCTGGTATCACATTCTCCAGCTTTAGATTCTTTACCTCCTTTTTGCTTAAATATGTCACATAATGACTTTGATTTTTCTCAAATCATATTAGATTCTATAACATGCCTTTCTTATAGCAATCTTGCACTCATATACAAGCTGCATTTTCAATACAAGATAAAAAGGTAACTCACAAAAAGTGCAAGGTTTTTACACCTGCTAGTGTAGCTAAAGTAACAGTTTTACACATTTCCTTTTATATTTTTACCATTTCCCTACATGGGATTAATTTGTCTTGAATAGTGGGCAGCTGCAGCTGCAGACCTCAATCTCTGGTACATATCAAGCCATTCATCTTTTTCTTACAATGTCAGGACTTTTCTCTGCTTCTTGAGAGCACTTCCAACATCACTAATGGCACTTCATATGGTTCCCATGGTGTTATTCAGGGCTTACGGTATTACACTGAACACAATGAAAAATATGTAAGAACCATGAGAAATCACTTTTTACTGCAATACTCAATTTGCCAGAGCGATGAACTGCTCACACGGAGATGATTAGTGTCACATAGCATTTTAAGTGGATACTCATAGCACTTGAACTCACCACTATGAAATTTTTACAGTAGTACAGCATGTGCTACAATTAACTGTATGCAGTTATGATTTAGTACTGCATCTTTATGTTTGTTTACATTTCTCTTGACTGCACATGATCCCATGGACAATCTGTAAGTGTATGTGTAAGTTTTGATAAATTTTAACTTTTAATAATACATTTGTGTATATTTTATGGTAATAAGTGGTAAAATAGACTAGTATGTCTATATAATTTATGTATTCATGACATACCTTTTTCTTAATTTTTCAGTATTTCTAGGGCACATGGTTCATTTGCAAGTTGTTTCAAATTGTCACAAATAAAAAAAAAGTCCAATGTATTTATTGAGAAAGACACATGTGAGTGGACCCATGCACTTCAAACCTGTGTTGTTCAGGGGTCAACTGTATTTTTAAATGTATATAAGTAAAATAAAAATCCATGTTTGTAAAAAAGCTTCTCAAATGTAGCAATATAGAGAGGAAGAAAGTGATCTCCTTTCAGTTCCTCTTCCCATTCAATATAGTTCATTCTCTAGAGATAATTGCTGCTATTGGCTGGTCCTGTCACAGTTTCTTTTATGCTTTTATGAACATGCACTTGCATATTTGCCTATATACACTTAAAATTAATAGAGTCATCCAGAACTTGTTGTTCTGCCATCTTTTTTCACTTCACATTGTATTTTGCAGAGTTTTCTATGGCGGGAGCTACTGCTAGATTTTATTTTTAAATACTATATACTTCTGTGTTTAAAAGAAGAAATATGCTAACATGTACTGAGTACCTGCTATGTGCCAGATAATGTTCTGGCTCTTTAGAGAGGTATCTCACTTAATTCTCACAACAGTCCTACAAACAAGGAAATTTTGTCTTGTTTTTACCATTGAGGGAGACTAAGTCACTGAAAAGCTAAGCAGTTTGGCCAAGGTTACATAGCTGGTAAGCAGTGAAGCTGAAACATAAGCCCAAGCATTTTGGTTCTGAAGATTTTGTTCCAACCACTATACTTTGCTCCTAATATGACATATATGTATATGGATATGCACACATATATATCATATTTTATTTAGCACTTCCCTATTCCTGAACATTTATATTGTCCCAATATTAGAGTATTGTAAGTAATATTACATTGAAAAATCCATGTTTATATGTCTTTGTGTTTCATGTATAAACATTTCTGTGGGATAGGGCCTTAAAAATGTACTGTCTGGGTCAAAAAGCATGCACACTTTAAAGTGTGATAGTTCAGATAAAAGAAGGCCCATTGTATTTGGCCTATTATTGACCATGACCGAAATCAAACTCAGAGCAAGTTATGACAGGTACATCTACGGGATATGAGAAATGTGTGAGCACTCAAGCCCAGTTTATTCTTTTATACTATGATCTCATCCTTTGCTTCATGGACCTTGCAAAACTCCTCTCGCAATCTGTTTCTAAGGAGAAAATTTGCCTAGTCCGCATGTTTTTCTGCCCCAAATTATTGTTTATTTCATTTGCATTTGACTTGTCTCATAATGATGCAATTAGCATGCGGAGGAGGACCATTTGCCCAGGGGATTGTGAATGGGGACCAGAGTTCCATCTCGTTGGGACCTCCTCAGGTCTTTTTGGTTGGTTGGACTCTAACAGTGTTCTTGGTTATGCTTATTCTTGTGGTCACAAGAATATAAACATCTTCTCTGCTTTTCTTTGTTTGTTTAAAGGTCTCACCAGCCTATTTTCTTTTCCTCCAAGTTTTCTGATTTAAATCTCTACTTTTACTTACTCACCTTCCCAGGTGAGTTTCTCTTTCTCTTCTTCACTATAATATATTAACTTCCTGAACAATACTGAATACTCAACATAGATGTCATTTGTCCAAGACTGCACATTTATGTTAAGTGTCTCACTTAGATGTGTGCCTTAACTGACTCAAGAGAGCTGAAATTTCCAAGTAGTCAAATATCTTTGCCTTGATTCACTGAAAGTGCAAGCAAGTGCTCATATTTGAGTGCCCTGGGCATAAAGTAATTAGATAATATGATATAGAGACTATAAAATCATATTTAACATGAACCTTTCTTTTTTGGGAACTACCTGAGAGGTCCCCACCTGGATAAGCAAAGGACATTTTATAAGGGTCCAACTCTGTGAACATTTTTGGAGAAGACAGAATTTTTAGAGAAAACAGAGAAAGCTGTGCTTGTTGGTAGAATGATATTCTGTTTTCCTGACAAATATTCTTTTCTGCTTATACCTTATGGTGATCTATGTTCCATTAGGATTTTAATAAATATATGATATGGCATTTCCTTTCTTGTATCTCAGGTAAACTGATCAAAGAAGTCTAAATCAGGTTTTTAGGAGAAATTCAGTTTCTTTTTATTGTTACTTAATTTTTTTTTTCCAGTGTTCCAAGATTCATTCCCCATTACCCACACCCAGTGCTCCACACATTAGGTGCCCCCAGTACCCACCACCAGGCTCTCCCATCCCTTCACCCCCCTCCCTCCAAGTCCCTCAGTTTGTTTCTGTGTCCAAAGTCTCTGTTGTTTCATTTCTCTCCCTGGATTACCCTACTTCCCATTTACTTTCCTTAGAAATTCAGTTTTAAGCCTCCCTTCATTTTTATGTATGTCATACAACTCCCTAAGACAAATACACCTTTTTATTTCAAGTCTCCATTACATGGTTAAGTAATGGCATTTCTCACCTCTGTGAAGGTAGAAGTTAATACAAAATTTTATCACTGAATTAAAATCAATTCCTGAAAGATGACTTCAGTCTCTTTCCAGATTCTTATGAGTCTTTCCCTTGAAATCCTTCCCATGCATGTGAACCAAGGAGGCCAGATGGACAAGGTCTTCCCTACTGAAGGGAGAGTCTGCCAGTAAACTCTGCAGCAGCCACAGCCAGAAGCAAAACATCAGTGGAGATGGAACTAACAGAATTGAGGGGTCTTCTGAAAAGTGTGTCTTCTGTTAGCACCAGTTCCACCACTGCATAGAATAAGCCATGAATGTATTTTGAGTTCTGGAGCATTCACAGTTTACTTCATCTCTTATGATCTCCCTTTTCATAGGAGAATACCCAAAGTTAAGTAAACAAAACACAAGAGGCTGACTTGCACAATAAATTAGAAGGGGTAAATGAATGTTCCTGCATTTATTGATTAGATTTGAGGCACGTAGTTTGTTTCCTACTCTTAAAGGGACAGCATCCATAGGCATTCAGAATGGTCCAGCCTTTGACCTACTGTTGTAGGCTGTCCTACAATATAGCCTCTAGCAAAACTAGGCTGTCTCAAACCCCTGGTAATAGAATCGTTTACCTTTATACTAAGAAGGTTGGGAAAGCACCAAAATCTACATGTGGTGTGTGCCCAGGCCAACTTCGAGGAGTTAGTGCTGTGAGACCTCAAAAAACAAAAACAAAAACAAAAAACAAAAACAAAATAAAAACAAATGTCCTAGAAAAAAGCATTCTTGGAAAAACCCCACTAGAGTAAATACTAATCAAGAACTTTCTGTTTTCATTGAAATACCTGTTACATTCTCTCTCGGCCAGCCAACCATTGTTAGTCCAGATTCACTGAAAAAGGTGAAAGATGCACATCACCTACATAAATTCCAGGCAGCCCTTTACTCTGATAATTAAAGCATTGTCTTTGAGGCTGGGCTTTAAAATTGTTTCCATTTGATTGCTGCCAGCTCCTGTGGGAATAGAAAGTGTCCAGTAAAAAAAAGGTAAGATTATCATTATCATCATCCTCATTGTCATCATGACAATGCATTCTCAACTGACGAAAAGAGCATTTTAAGATTGTAAGCATTTAATTTTCAAAGCTCTGCTGTTTCCATGTATTTTTTTTTTTTTTAAGACACGGACATTTATAGAGGAGGGTAATCCTACTCATCCTTTTGATGTGATAGGCAAGCAAACTTTGTGGGAACCGCTTCCTTTCAGACTCTATAGTTAGAAAAATATATCCCATTTTCTTGTGGGATATGGTTACATGGGAAGAAGCCACAACAGGTCTCTTTCCATATATTGACATCATGAACTATACTAATCATATTCATGACTCACTATTAGAATCCTGCTCCCAAATCAAGCTGAATAGGTGTCTGAATAATTCTAACTATAGTTACTATTAGATTTCCTTTGAACTCACTACTGTATATTTTTTTAAAAGATTTTATTTATTTATTTGACAGAGAGAGAGAGATCACAAAGAGGCAGAGAGAGAGGAGGAAACAGGCTCCCCGCTGAGCAGAGAGCCTGATGTGGGCCTCAATCCCAGGACCCTGGGATCATGACCTGAGCCGAAGGCAGAGGCTTAACCCTCTGAGCCACCCAGGGGCCCTGCTGTATATTTTTGAATAAATACATGTTTTTGCTGGGTTGCCTCTGAAAAATATTAATCAAATAGAGAAGTAGCTTGTCTGGGCTGAATTCTTTTAAGCTGGAAGGCATATTCAAATCCTTGTAAATTCTGAGTTGATTGTATTTTTCAGGCTAAGATCTATTTAAACAGAGATAAGATTTCTATTCCTAGTTCATTTAGTTGTGAGATTTTATGATGGAGTTACTGGTTCCTTTGACTATTCAATTGAAAGAAAGGTGAATTTAAAACATATGTAGAATTCTTATATTTTTTTTTTCCTTAAGGCTTTGTCTATTCTGGTATGAGATTGACTTCCCAAACCATAAACAAAAATCACCTGTAGCTTCCTACAGTGTATCTTTGAGAATAGAACACTATTCTGAACTTGAGGCAGTTTGGATACCGCCCTGGTGTTTTTATTATGTCAGGCTTCTTAGTCCCAACAGCTGGCTGGAACTCCTTTTTGTGAAGCCTGATCCCTATGACCTTGACCACCCAGCTCTGCCTCCATCTGTAACTCTGTGCCAGACTGGACACCTTTGGATATTAGTTGAAACCTGGATCTACGCTGAGTTTTCCATACTGGTTTTGAACCTGAATACTAAACTCTGGCCGTGGGAGTCAGATCTAGAACTGGTTGATCATTCATACTCCTAATCCTGCCCATCCCCAGTTTCCTTTTCTGCCCATCAGCTCATGTCTTTGACAGACATCACCAAAAGTATGGCAGCCATAAACTCAAGAATAGAAAAATGCAAATGAACTTGAATATGAGATCTCAAATAGGTAGGCAGATCTACTTTAATAATCTCCCAAGGTAAAACTAAGAGTTTTAAGTTTCATCTTTTGTTTAGGGTTTTATATATTATGCTTCTTTCTATTATATTGATAATTGAGAGATGATTAGATTTCTAGATACATTACAATAAGTGATTAAGTTATAAACCACTGGATGTCACTCTTAAGCTACAGAAGTATAGCTGCAGTAGAGATTTTTGATAGTGAATTGGAAGTGGATGGTTAGGAGATAGAACTAGGGATAGAAACCATTTGAACTGCTGGAGTAGATACGTTTACAATGTCAGTGAACTATGATAGAGTTTGCTCTTAAGTTCCTATATATTAGTCTCTAGTCTCATGTCTCAGTGGCAGTCAAACTGGATTAGTAATCAGAGACAATTCTCCTCAGTACCAAAAAGCCAAAGAGACATTCATTTGTCTGTTCAATATGTACATTAATCGCATGCTATAAGCAGGTTACTAGGCTAATGAACAATAGGATTCCAAGACAAAGTGAATTGACATCACAAATACATTTAACTTACTAGAATTCAACTATGGTAAAAGAAAATGAAGGAAAACTCTGCCTATTATTCCTCTTAGTGAATTTATGCCTGGGAGTGATTTTAACTATGGTCTCTCAGCCTCTAGCAAGGCTGTTGCACTCCGCTCTGTGACACTGGAGCTGGGACTATGCAAACTACATTTCCCAGGCTTCTTTGCTTGCTGGCCTCTGGTTAGGTTCTGCTGAGTGGAGGCACTGGCAGGGGATTAAAAGGTAAGAGGAGAGCAAAAGAAATATTCTTTCTATTTTCGGTTAGCCAGCTTCTCTCCAGCAGTAGCACTCAAGTAGGACTCTAGCCTTGAGCTTATTTTAGCATTTTCACACCAGTTCTCCTGTAGTCCCTGCAGAGGTTCCAGTAGCCACTGTGCCACATTTTGCCTTCCCAGCTATCTATCAGAGTCCAAGTAGCAATCATATGCTGTCCCCCTCAGAGGTCGCAGAACTAGCTGAGCAGTGACACCTTGGAGGTCTGAATATTGCTCTGTGGAGACACTTTCCCCAAGATCCCAGGTTCTGCTAACACCATTTCTTCTCTTTCATACTCCCAGCCCTAGTAATGGTAACTGCTTCCTGAGCTACTAATACCAACTGGTTTTGCTCTTTAAGCCTTCTAAATGTTGTATAACTGATCCTCTGCATTAAATAACCTCTGTCTTGAAACATCATGAATGGTTTCTGTTTACTTGATGGGATTGTGACTACAGTGAGCATAAGATGAGAGACGTGAATGTTCTCTTTCCTCATTCAGTATCAGATTTTGTGTGCTTCTTATGGCTGAGACTTCTTTTAACACTGAATGAGATTTTAGTGTTTATATTTATAGTTATACTCTTCATTCAAAAATGGTCACAAAATTGCCCCTTTCTAAGAGCTTTCCAAGGGTGATTTGACCATATAAGATTTTTGTCTTTCAAGTTGATTTTAGAAGCTGAACTTCTCACAATACATGTCTCCATAGTATAATTTTGTAAAATTGAATAGGGTAATAGTTCTTGCCTTCAGGAGTTTTCAATCTGATAGAAGAAATAGGTATATACAAACAAGAAGAAAATACATGGCCATGTTTGATAGGAACAACATACAAGGACAAACCTATTTGTCACATTAGTAGTCAGGCTTCATTAAATAGGTTGAAACAGTAGAAGGAAAACAAGGAACATGATGCACAGTTTCTGTTAGAAATTTTATTCACTTTCCTGTGAAGAAACACAGGAACAAGAAATGATTATCATTATTACTATTTCGATTTTAAAGACCTATTTGGAAGAAGATGCTTGCCTAGTCATAGAGTTTTGCTTAGTGTATAACCTTATCTTTTGATATGTTTTGGTGCCATCTTATTTTATTTTTCTCAGTGACAATGGAGAACATCTTCTTCCTTCCTCAATGCTCTTCAATAATATACTCTTTAAAGGTTTAAAAGACCAGGGTTAATTCTTCATTTTATGCTACCACAGTTTCTTTTTCAATGTTTGTCTGATTTCTTGCCCTAGAAAACACATGATTATATTCACTAGTTCCAATTTTTATCATCCTGGACCCTTTTTTATGTCTCACTTCTGGAGCCAATGAAATAATCATTGTCCTTTCAGCACAGAACACCAGGTTTTAGAAAGACGAGAAAAAAAATATTCCAGCTCTACTGCTGGGACCATTACTCCATGGGCACTTTTGAACTTCAGTATGTTTCATCCTTATACCAGGTCATTTATCTTTGAAGGTGGTGACATAATAGGGTGAGAGATGACCTAATGATGAGGGATGTCTTAACAAGTTATGAAGAAGTGGTTTTTGAAGAATAAGGAGGAGATGTGGAGGAGGATTAGCAGTTAACTCTTTTCTTAACTGCTCAGTCTTTGGGGATTCAGCACTTTTTCAAACTATATTTGCTTAAAATCCTTCAAGGATTCCTTTAAAGGAGAGGAGCAAAAGGGAAAGAAATAAGTTCAAAGCTGAAGAGAAAATATTTGTTGCTTTTTTCCCTCATGATTTGAGCTTCTTTGAACAGTGGTTGGCCTGCCAAATGACTTAGTTTGAGGGGTTCTTCCCTTGTTTTTAACACTGAAAGGGATGTAGAAAAAGTCTCTTTTCCTGAAGATGTCCCCCCTGTTACTTTGAATTATATCAGAGCACACTCCATGCATAATTCTGTGCACTTACCTCCTCTTTTTTTTTATGGCAGCTCATTCCAGATGAATGTGAGAGACTGAGACGTATTAATACAATGGAACTAATACATTTATTTAAATTGGGGTTTACTCTACCCTAAAATGAAATATTTTCATTCTATGTAACTATAGCATAATATTTTCATTTATTTAAATTGGGGTTTACTCTACCCTAAAATGAAATATTTTCATTCTATGTAACTATAGCTTTCTGATTAAAACTATTTACAAATGAAAGATCTGATGAGATACTGATGTGTTTTGAATATAGGTCCATGAGATTGTTAGAAGAACTTGGCTGCCTTACATTACATGATAAACACACTTTAGTGTGGGGTAATACAATTCATACACACCTTAATGGGAACCTCCTGGCTCTGACTCACAGTAAGAAAGGAAGCCAAACACTCCAGTCTACAGAGCTTGTTCAAGTTCCTGGGTTTAAATCTGGAGTCATATTTACTTTGCATTTATTTTCTGAAGTGAATAATATCATGGTGACCAGGGCTCCAGGTATGGGACACTAATGGATAGTTAGGAGATACTTCACCTTTCAAAAAAAAATTTCAGAAAGTATGCCAAAAGAGACTATTCTCAAACAGAAAAGATGTAAACAAGAACCCATAGAGAAAAAAATCAAAGGAGGATTTCAACTTTATTTAGAAATCATCTAACCAGGGTATGTGGAGGAGAATAATGCTAGTTTCTAAAACAGGGGAAAAAAATCATGGACCTAAATCTTAGCCTGTAGCACTTAAACCATATGAGTGTATAAAGGGATTTCAAACTTGCAGTCAATTAATTAAATAACAATGTCAGACCAACTTTTGGTATAATTAAGCTAGACTGGTTGATTGGTCATTTTTGCTATCATATAAAATGAAACTGGGAATAAGTTTAATGTTAGATCTATGTAATATGATTAAATTTCTTTGGTACAATTAAATCAATGTGTTTTACTATCTTTACAACTGATTATGTTAATGGTAACTTGATTCGCATTGATGCAGCAAAATTCTGTTCTTGTGATAGGTCCCCATGGCTGGTTCAGCTATTGTTATTCTAGTTGTGAAAACACAGTCTCAATCTCTATGACCTAAGCAATGCAGGTGTTTAGTGCAATTCTCCAAGTACTCTAATTCATAGAAAACCTAGGCTCTTCTAGAAATTAGCTGGGTCATTTGACATGTGTTTTGCTTGAACGTGTTCGATAATTTTTCCAATCTTTTACTTTATTTTCTCCAAAGAGACACAACCCTATGATGTATGGACATAGAATATAAAGAATATAAAATAGAGATGGAGAATTTTCTATGCTGTAAGGCTTGAATACGATTTTTCTGATCTGGCAGGTACAGTTTCACCTAAAATTAGGAAATATTGGTGACCTAGATCTGTGTTTCCTGGATGTATGTGGAGTGAAATAACAGAGATCTGTAACTGTTGAAGATCAGGAACTAGGATGCCCTAACACTTAGCTTTGCAATCAGACTTACAAATAATAGGATTTTTCACATCAGTGGTTTTCAAAAGTTTTTTTACTAATCACATTATCCAATAATCAGGATTCCACTATCTTAGAAAAAGTCAATATTCTAAAGAAGGAGATTTATATGATTACAGTAGGAAATACAAACTTAAATGTCGGGACAAGATGACTGAATTAAATGCCTGAGTATAAATAGTATGTAGTGGTGGAGACTACGGCAAATTGGAACACTCATTCCCAATCTAAAGGCAGTATTAATTTATTACTCAGTTCACCCAGTGGATAGTAGGTACAAATATGGCCCCAGTTATGCCAGACCTTACATTTTTCAATAAAAGTCAGAAACTTAGATCTTTATATTAAATTTCCTAATGTTTAAATGCTTGCAACCTCTTAAGTTTATGGAAGCCAATTAATAACACCCCCTCCCTTCACTTTTTGAGTTCATTAGCAATTGAGAAATGACACAGGAGTAAGACAGATGGAAATCAAAATGTCAGCATTATTACTGATAAAGCTGATTGAAGAACAAGGCTGAAATCTGCAGCCAGATATATTTTCTAATTACCACTCTCCTTAGAAGAAACCTTAGGTATGCAGAACTGCCTCATAAGAGGGGGAGGTATGAAAAAAGAGAGGGTTCATAGTGCTCTCAAATTGTTAATAGGATAACTTTACCCAATTAATAAATGATCAATGGAGGTCATATATAGCTTCCTACACATCTGGGGAAGAAATCAGTGGGTTCCTAGAGAGGAAATCCCCCAACACACACTATCACTTACACATGGAAATGTAAGGTGTAAAGCCAGGGAAAAAGTAGAAGTTACACCATAGTGAAAAACTAACATGTTTTTAAAAATGCTGTGTAAAGGGGTACCAGGGTGGCCCAGTTTGTTGGGTGTCTGCCTTCAGCTAGGGTCATGATCCTGGGGTCCTGGGATCAAGTCAGTCTCCTTGCTTGGCAGGGAGCCTGCTTCTCCCTCTTCTTCTGCTGCACTGCCCCCACCCACTTATGCTCTGTCACTCTTGTTGTCTCTCAAATAAATAAATTAATTAAAAATCTAAAAAAAAAGTCTGTGCAGGACAAATACAACTAGACTTAGCCCACAGATATCCAATTTGCAACCTCTGGTTTATACTTATACTGTTTTTGGACAGTTAATGACAATTTTAAGACTAAAAATGTTGGTAATATTATAAACATAAATACTAAAAATAATATTTACTTTTATGGGAATTCAGCATATTAGAGTACTTTTTGATGATTTTATGTGATAATTTAATAATTGTGTCTTCTTTCATCGGCTAGATTTTCCCAACAATGTATGTCATGAAATAGATTTCAGACGATGTCCAACTCTGTGCTCTTTATTTTCCTGATCCCATAAAGAAAGCCTGTGTTCAAAGTTGACAGCCCCACTTCTGACTTCATATTTCTCTCTCACTTGCATTTTAGTTTCATATCTGCTAAGACTCACCTTTGAATTTCTGTCCTTGCCTCACCCTTTTTTTTCAATATCTGAAGTCCTTTTGTTGGTGACTGTTTTAACAGCTCCCTGATTCTGATTTTTCCTCCCCTATCCATTTCCAGCCATTCTCCCTTCGAGGTGCTTTGGGTAAACACTGTACTATATTCAACACCAGAGATCCCCAAACACTGCGGTTCTCCTGTTACACTTAGGCCAGACACTTCAACAGGAAATGGCAGTCAAGGTTTTCCATTCTTGGTGGTTCTGGAAATGTTTATTAAATACATTTTGCAGTGAGTGGACTACTGGCCAGGGCAATGATATTTGTCATAACAGGATCAGTCCTGTTATAATGGTTTCGCATTTTAAATGGGTTTCTTATTCAGCAGAGAAAGAAAACAAAGTCATCCTTAATGGAAATATGTTGATGTTTCCTCCCTAATGTAACTGAATCTCAAAAAGTGATTTTAAAAGCTAGCTTCCATTTTTTATAAACCCCTCTCTTAGAATCATAATTTACTAAAAATCTTTTTAATTTCATTGTCTTGGTGGTCTGGGGCTTTTTTGAGGTGTGGCCCAAATTCACTGCTTGCTCTTTGCTATATTTTTAATTACTCAAAAGCTGTTGCTTTAGGCAAATACACCTACGTGCCATCAAAATGATGATCCTTTCTTGCATATTATCCCTGGAATTTCCCCCCTTCAGAGCTTTCTCCCACCAATATTCAAGGGAGGTCTAGAAGATCAGAAGGCATAAAGCTGGGATGATGGAATCTATTCCTGATGTTGTTTTATTTTGCTCTAAGATTACCCTATAAAAGAAATTCACTATCTACTTGGGGGTTTGGGGGAGGAAACCTCAGCCCTGACTTCTCAGCCTTCTCAGCTATGGGTCTTGAACTTCTGCTACTGCTAACACAACCCAGTATAGAGATGTTAATCTCAACTCAGGCAAGCAGAAGGTGAGAAGACTTGACTGACCACCATGAGGTGTGCAATGAGTTAGGCTAGAAGTCATGGGTTCCAACTAGGGTGAAACCTAGGCATGCGGCATCCACCAAAACTCAGTTACCAAATGGTGTCCATTTATTGAACACCTACCATGGATTTGGAACTGCACTGTCTTTCATGTATAATGAAATTTTAATTTAATCCTTACTACATCCACGAGATAGGGATCCTCATAGATGAAGAAACTCAGGCTCAGATGGTTAAAGACGTAAACAAGTCCACATCCAGTTAATAACAGATTAGAATTTAACTCTGCATATCTAATCGTGCCTGTCAAACACTACCCATTGGCTTGTCCCAACAGTTTTTGTTTTTACATAGGTGTTCTGTTCAGCATTCTGGTTCTCCATTGGTCTAGAAACCATAGCATTTGCCTTGTTTTTAATAAACTTCCCAGGTAGATCTAGACCTGCCATCAGTGGGGTGGCTCTGACTGTATATTTAACACTGAACTCTCAGAGACAGTCTGTCTTGATTGCACCCCTTCCCATCCAACAGAAAAAGGAACTTCAGAATGCCTATCATTATGCTCATGACTGAAAAGACTGATGCTCAAGGACATTTTCTTTTTTTTCTTTTTTTTTTTTTAAAGATTTTATTTATTTGACAGAGAGAAACACAGCCAGAGAGGGAACACAAGAAGGGGGAGTGAGAGAGGGAGAAGCAGGCTTCCCGCCGAGCAGGGAGCCCGATGTGGGGCTCGATCCTGGGTCTCCGGGATCATGACCTGAGCCGAAGGCAGTCGCTTAACCAACTGAGCCACCCAGGCGCCCCAAGGACATTTTCTTAACATGAAAATTGTTCCCATGAAGTCCAGTTATATTGCAGATTCAAGATATATCCTAACTCGAGGCTCTTACTTTTTTGCCACAGGGCCACCTTTTGATCTTTGCGTCATAAGATGAACCTTATCTCTCTGGCAGACATTTTTATAGCTGACGAGTATTGAAAAGTATCTTTTAGAGGCGGTTCCAGCAGTGGAATGTTGTGGTTAAACACAAAGCTCTGAGATCTAATTGCTCTGGTTAGTTTTTGAGCACTACTTCACTAGTAAGTGAACTTGGGCAGGTTTTTTCACCTCCTTATGTTATACTTCTCTAATACATAAAGAGGAAAAAATAACAACTACAAAATGGATTTTTGTTAAGATTAAGTAAATTAAAACATACAATGAAGTTACAACAATGCCTAGCCCATAGTAAGTACTCAAAAATCTTAAATCTAATATTATAAGTGTGGGAGTTTATCGAATTGTCTTTATCCTTTAGCTTTATTTTATACTGGGTAGTTTTTATAAAATGTACATATGTGTACCATTTATGGAGTTTTTTTAGTCTACAAAAGATAAAAATTCAATCCAACTGGTTTGTAGATAAAAAAGAAATTACAGACTCTTGTAAATCAAGCAATTCACAAACAAGCCAGCTTCTGGTATGGCTTGATCCAAGGCTCAAATGATGTTTCCCGAATTCATTTTGTCTCTATACATTTCTCAGCTATGTTGCCTTGGTTTGTTTCCATTCTTAGTGATTCTTTTCTTGTGTTTGAAAGATGATTATTTTTTTTAAGATTTTATTTATTTGAGAGAGAGAATGAGAGAGAGAGAGAGAGAGAGAGAGAGAGAGAGCGAGCATGAGGGGGGCAAGTGTCAGAGGGAGAAGCAGACTCCCTGTTGAGCAGGGAGCCTGATGTGGGACTCAATTCTGGCAATCTACGATCATGACCTGAGCTAAAGGCAGTTGCCTAAGCAACTGAGCCACCCAGGTGCCCCTCAGAGATCACTGTTATCAGCCTTTGGAGCTTCAAGCTTCTATGTTGAAATCCAGTGAAAAGGAGTGAGCATCTTTTTATCCTGTAATTTCCAGAAAACATTCTGGGGCCTACTTTGATTGGACTAGGTCAGACTAGTGCTCATCTTTGATTTGATAACTGATGCCATTTTGGCCAGGTCTGAATCATTAACCCCATTTTTGAGTTGATGGTGGAGTCAACTCCACTGGAAGCACCTGGATTGAAAGTGGAGGAAATTGGGGAATAGCTACCAGAAGAAAGATAAAAATATTCCAGACAGCAAAATAATAGGTGTTCATAGTATGAATGCTTTTAAATCGGTTTGGAGTACTTTGCAACTATGGGGACTCTAGTTATTACAATTCAGTTCTGTTGTGTGTCCACACCCATTACACTGGATTATGTCTAGAATTATATAAAAGACAATATTAATGCAATAGAGATAGTGGGTCTCCTAAATGAACCAAGCAGATAGATGTTAACTATATATAGTTATACTATATATAGTGCTGCGGTGTGAAAGATATCCATATTTTGGTTTCTAACAATGGTAGAAGAGCTCTTAGACTCTTTTTTTTTTTCATTTATAACCTCTTCCTTTCACCTGAAAAAGGTGGAATTATGGCCACTTTGTGTGAAGTTCCTATACACAGATGGTTAAGAACATTTCCTCTTTTTGGGAGGTAGTATATTTGCTTGGTCCTGCTACATAGGGAGAAGGCGTAGCCATCTCTCTTTGGATACTTCTTTTCCAGTGGATCCTAAGAATTCCCAGTTTGGCTTTAGGCACTTAACATTTTGCAGAGATAAGCACTCAAACTAGTTGGGCTTTGTTCAGACGGAATATCCTTTCTGTTGGTTTGCGGTCTATTCAGACCTGTTTCACTTGGCTATAGAGGAGCTCTGTATAGATTCAGTCCTGACTTGCTTGAATTTTACTTTGGCATTTGGGGTCAGTGCTCCTGTACTTTATCTTTGTTTAATAGCTCCCTTGTAGATATAAAAGAAGTAGTGGTATACTCAAGTTAAGAATTCAAGTAGTACTAGGTCCTATGGCTAAAATAACCATCAAAATATCTTCATACCACCAATTAATTGCACCGAATTATACATTCCAAACAACTTTTGAGAACATTTAGATGTAACATTATTGTCTTTAAACTCCAGAATTAAAGGTGCAAGGAACAAATAAAAGGGAAATCAAAGGCACGTTATATTGCTCACACACTTGAAGAATATAGATCAGTAGTCTGAGCTGGGCTGTCAAAACTTTTTGTTAAGAACAAAGGAATCTGGCTCAAAAAACCAAAGTTGAGTAAAACCTCTTAATGGAACAAAATGTTTACTAATATGATTTCCATGGGAGGAATCTGGCCCTAGATCAAAATTTTATTTAGTACAAACTAATATACTAAGGGTTTTTTTTTTCTTAACCCAAAGCCTGAAAATCATTTTTGTGAAGTACATCACTGTATACAATGTGACTGTTGTGCATTCCCATATTAAGAGAAAGAGTGGAAAATGTCAAGTCTTGTCAAATGAAGCAAGGGAAAGAAATTAGACTTTCATTTGTACAAGAGAAAATAACACCCCTAGGATTGAAATGCATGCTCTATACTAGGCAGTCTCTAATTGAACCCTCTTTCAAAAATCCAACTTCATGACTTATGTCTTAGAAAGTCCTTCTAATTTAAAGTGGTCAACAGTTTAACATCTGAGAATGTCCCCTTCTGAGCTGTAAGGACTAATGATCAAAAGGAAACCAGTGAGATATAAAGATAGTTAACTTTGGGGTGCCTGCGTGGCTCAGTGGTTAAGCCTCTGCCTTCAGCTCAGGTCATGATCCCAGAATCCCGGGATCGAGCCCCGCATCGAGCCCCACATCGAGCCCCGCATCGGGCTGCCTGCTCGGCGGGCTGCCTGCTCAGCGGCGGGAAGCCTCCTTCTTCCTCTCTCGCTCCCGCTGCTTGTGTTCTCTCTCTGACTGTGTTTCTCTCTGTCAAATAAATAAAATCTTAAAAAAAAAAAGAAAGGATAGTTAACTTCTCTCATATGACTTCAGTGATTTAGAAAAGATTGATATGCTAGGTTTTTTTTTTTCTTTAATGACTTTTCCTGCATGTGGCCTCTCTGATTCCCATAATAACATTTTGTTTATACAGATAATTTTCTGTCCAGCAGGAGCTCTTACATGCTTTAATAACCTTTTCTCATAAATCAGCTCAGTGTACTATAAAGTTTGATGAGATACAGAGGCTAGGAAGGATTTCCTTAAGTCTGTTAACTGGGGCTCTGATTGCTCCATTACCCACTGCAGAACTTCCAAGTGGGTTGATGTTGGTGTAGGGACCTGAGAGCCCTGCTTGACTGGGCAGGGATGTCATGCCACAATGGCCCAGGGGTTAGTGCAAGCTCTGTGAGAAACAGAGTGAGAAGGTCCCATATGAGGAAGACAAAATCTGCATTTGTGTTCATAGTGAGGAAATCTTGGATCAGAGATTCTTGGGTTGGCTGTAGGTTATCTAGGAATGCTGTACTTTTTACTGACACAAGCTTTCATTTACAAAATAAAAATGTCTCTGCTAGATGATTTAGGTGGATTAGATAGTATTCTTTTGGTAGCACAAGACAGAAACAGTTCAAATTGGCATAGACACAAAAGAAAAAATAGCGGATGGTGTTACTGGGATACCCAATGAAGGGCTTCAGGTACAGTCTGATCTAAGGAGTTTTTTCTTTTTCTCATTTTTTGGCTTTGTGGTCTCAGTCAGACTTTTTACACATAGTGAGAAAAAAAGGCAGTTAAAAATCTCCTTTTCTGATCTTGATAACTTAGGATCCAAAGGAAGAGAGAGAGACCTTTACTCTCTTGGCATGTTTGTATCAGGCTTTAATGAATACCGTGACACTGTGACTGATAATCCCAGCAGCCCCACATGAACTCCATATGAGTGGATTTCCCCAAGATGTCAGAGAAGGGAAATGGAAAAATCTCTTAAGGTGACCCATCTCCATCAGTTCTGTAGTCTTCCTTCCTGTAACCTGCCCTACCCCTACCACCAACCCCCACACATGCATGTGTATATACACAACACATATGTACATACCAAGTATTGTTTACAGTTATGGCTGAAATATTCTGAAGGAAAACCTCATAAAAATAAAAAGTAAAGAAATATGACATAAGCAACAAATTACAGTTCTTGAGGGTCTCATTGTAGTACAAGAAGAAATTTCCTAGTATCACTTAATGTCTATTTTATTTCACAAAAAGTATTATATGTACTAAGTAATATTTTAAGTATTTTACAAATATTAACTTATTTGATTCTTATAATAACCCTATGAGGTATGCTATTGTTATTACTATTTTAGGAATTCCCAGTTTAGGAAATTGAGGTACAGAGTGGTAAAGCATTTGGACCCAAGTAGTAGGAGTCAGAACTAGGATTTTTAAATAATTTTTATTTTTATTTTTATTATGTTATGTTAGTCACCATACAGTGCATCATTAGTTTTTAACATAATGTTCCAAAATTCATTGTTTACATATAACACCCAGTGCTCCATGCAGTCCATGCCCTCCTTAATACTTATCACAGGCAACCTATCCCCCCATCCTCTTCCCCTCTAAAACCCTCAGTTTGTTTCTCAGGAATCCATAGTCTTTCATAGTTCATCTCCTGCCCTGATTCCTCCCCTTCATTTTTCTCTTCCTTCTCCTAATGTCCTCCATGCTATTCCTTATGTTCCACAAGTATGTGAAACCATATAATAATTGACTTTCTCTGCTTGGCTCATTTCACTCAGCATAATCTCCTCTAGTCCCATCCATGTTGGTGCAAAAGTTGGTTATTCATCCTTTCTGATAACTGAGTAATATTCTATTATCTATATGGACCACATCTTCTTTATTCATTCATCTGTTGAAGGGCATCTCAGCTCTTTCCACAGTTTGGCTACTGTGGACATTGCTGCTATGAACACTGGGGTGCATATGGTCCTTCTTTTCACTACTGTATCTTTGAGGTAAATACCAAGTAGTTCAATTACTGGGTCATAAGGTAGCTATATTTTGCAGATTAGATAAAAAGACAAGACCTATCCATATACTGTCTACAAGAGATTCATTTTGAACATAAAGATACATCCAGAGTGAAAGTGAAGGGATGGAAAACCATCTTTCATGCCAACAGACCTCAAAAGAAAACTAGGGTAGCAATTCTCATATCAGAAAAATTAGATTTTAAGCTAACGATTATAGTCAGAGGTACAGAAGGACAGTATATCATTCTTAAAGGGTCTATCCAACAAGAAGATCTAACAGTTGTGAATATCTATGCCCCAACATGGAAGCAGCCAACTACATAAGCCAACTGTTATTCAAAATAAAGAGACATATTGATAATAATACATTGATTTTTAGGGGATCTTAACATTCTACTCTTAGCAATAGACTGATCATCTAAGCAGAAAATCAACAAAGAAACAAGAACTTTAAATGACACACTCAGCCAGGTGGACCTCATAGATATATACAGACTATTCCACCCTAAAACAACAGAATACTCATTCTACTTGAGTGCACATGGAACTTTCTCCAGAATAGACCACATACTGAGTCACAAATCAGGTCTCAACCAATACCAAACATTGAGATTATTCCTTGCATATTTTCAGACCACAGTGCTTTGAAACTGGAACTCTATAACAAGATAAAGTTTGGAAGAAATTCAAACACCTTGGAAGCTAAAGACCATCCTGCTCAAGAATGTTTGGGTCAACCAGGAAATCAAAGAAGAACTTAAACAATTCATGGAAACCAATGAGAATGAAAACACCTCAGTCCAAAACCTATGGGATAAGGCAAAGGAAGCCCTAGAGGGGAAATACATAGGCATCCAAGCCTCACTCAAAAAAATAGAAAAATCCCGAGTACACAAACTCTCTTTACACCTTAAAGAACTGGAGAATCAACAACAATTTAAGCCTAATATATGCACGAGAGGGGGAAATAATTAAGATTAGAGCAGAGATCAATGAATCAGAAACCAGAGGTACAATAGAACACATCAGCAAAACTAGAAGCTGGTTCTTTGAAAGAATTAATAAGATTGATAAGCCACTGGCCAGACTAATCCAAAAGAAAAGAGAAAGGACCCAAATTAATAAAATTATGAATGAAAGGGGGAAAATCATGATTAACACCAAGGAAATAGAAACAATCATCAGCAATTATTATCAACAGCTATATGCCAATAAATCAAGCAACCTAGAAGAAATAGATGCATTCCTAGAAGCTTATAAACTTCCAAGACAGATACAGGAAGAAACTGACAATCTGAATAGACCAATGAAATTGAAGCAGTGATCAAAAACCTCCCAAAAAACAAGAGTCCAGGACCTGATGGATTCCTTGCGTAATTCTACCAAACATTCAAAGGAGAAATAATACATATTCTCCTGAAGGAAGTTGTTTCAAAAAATAGAAACAGAAGGAAAACTTAAAGACTCTTATGAAGTCAGCATTACCTTGATCCCCAAAACAGGCAACGACCCCATCAAAAAGGGGAATTTCAGACTAATATCCCTGATGAATACAGATGCCAAGATTATCAACAAGATCCTAGCCAATAGGATCCAACAGTACATTAAAAAGAGTATACACCATGACTAGGTGGGATTTCTCCCTGGAATGCAAGAGTGGTTCAACATTTGCAAATCAATTAATGTGATAAAACAAATCAATAAAGAGAAGAGAGAAGAACCACATGGTCCTTTCAATTGATGCAGAAAAAGGATTTGACAAAATACAGCATCTGTTCATGATTAAAACCCTCCAGAGTATAGGGATAAAGGGAACATTCCTCAACTTCATAAAATTCATCTCTGAAAAACCCAAAGCATGTATCATTCTCTGTGGGGAAAAGCTGAGATGAGGAACATGACAAATGTGCCCACTCTCACCACTGTTGTTCAGCATAGTACTAGAAGTCCTAGCAACAGCAATCAGACAACAAACAGAAATAAAAAGTATTCACATTAGCAAAGAAGTCAAACTCTCTTTCTTCACAGATGACATGATACTTTATATGGAAAACCCAAAAGACTCCATCCCCAAATTACTAGAGCTCATACAGCAGTTCAGTAATGTGACAGGATACAAAATAAACGCACAGAAATCAGTTGCTTTCTTATTACACTAACAATGTAACTATAGGAAGAGAAATTAAAGAATTGATTCCTTTACAAAAACCGTAAGATACCTTGGAATAAACCTAACCAAGGAGGTAAAGGATCTATACTCTAGGACCTATAAAACACTCATGAAATAAATTGAAGAAGGTACAAAAAGATGGAAAAACATTCTATGCTCATAGATTAGAAGAATAAACATCATTAAAATGTCTATGCTGCCCAGAGCAATCTATACTTTCAATGCCATCCAGATCAAAATACTATCAGCATTTTTCAAAGTGCTGGAACAAACAATCCTATAATTTGTATGGAACCAGAAAAGACCCTGAATTACCAAGGAAATGTTGAAAAAGAAAAACAAAGCTGGGGGCATCATGTTGCCTGACTTCAAGCTGTATTACAAAGCTGTGATCACCAAGACAACATGGTACTGGCACAAAAACAGACACATAGACCAATGTATCTGAATAGAGAGCCTAGGTATGGACCCTCAACTCTGTGGTCAAATACTCTTCAACAAAGCAGAAAAAAACATCCAATGGAAAAAAGACTGTCATCAATAAATGGTGCTGGGAAAATTGGACAATTATATACAGAAGAATGAAACTTGACCATTCTTTTACACCAGACACAAAGATAAACTCAAAGTGGATGAAAGAACTCAATGTGAGACAAGAATCCATCAAAATCCTAGAGGAAAACATAGGCAGTAACCTCTTCAACATTGGCCACAGCAACTTCTTTCAAGACTCATCTCCAAAGGCAAAGTAAACAAAGATGAAAATGAACTTTTGGAACTTCATCAAGATAAAGTGCTTCTGCACAGCAAAAGAAACAGTCAACAAAACAAAGAGGCAACCCATGGAATGGAAGAGAATATTTGAAAATGACACTACAAAGGGCTGATATCCACGATCTATAAAGAACTCCTCAAACTCAACACCCAAAATACAGATAATCAAGTCAAAAAATGGGCAGAAGACATAAACAGACACTTCTCCAATGAAGACATACAAATGGCTAACAGACACATGAAAAAATGTTCATCATCATTAGCCATCAGGGAAATTAAAATCAAAACCACATTGAGATACCACCTTACACCAATTAGAATGGCAAAAATTAAGGCAAGAAACTATATATGTTGGCAAGTATGTGGAGAAAGGTGAACCCCCCTCTTACACTGTTGATGGGAATGCAAGTTGGTGTAGTCCCTTTGGAAAACAATGTGGAGGTTCCTCAAAAAATTAAATACAGAACTAGGATTTGAATCCAGAGAGTGTAAAAAAAGTTCCTTTGAAAAGAAGTTAAATATATTAAATTCACTATCTCCTGCTCTTTGGCCCTTGTTCCATTAAAACTACTTCATTAATACCTCTGTATCCTTTGTTTGAACTGTACTTCAGAGTTACCACCAGGTATATGTAATATGCTCTTCACTGCTTCTGACCAATCTCCTCACCTAGTACACACAGCAGGGTTGTCATTGCTTCTGATCCATACAGACCACAGAGATACTATGCAAAGAACCTGACACATAGTGGACTCTTAATATGGATTCGTTTTTTTCTTCTATACTAGTTTTGTTTCAGCTTACCTTTACTTGGCTATTTTATTTATTTATTTTTCTTAGTTTCAGTTTTTAAAAATGAGCAGATCACTGCCATTTGAAAGAGCCAACATATTGAGCTTTGAGCAGTGTCAGGAATAGCTTTGTGTTCTCATAGAAATATAAATGCCTTTCTTCTCTGGATCTATTGTATTGCAGATCATTTATCCAGACAGATAATCCAGCAACTGAAATCTCACTCCAGCCCTAAGATCTTCCCAGACTGTAGTCCTATGATAAAAGGCTAAAACATTTATACTCTGTTGAATAATATCCCCAAAATTCATGACTGTCTGGAATCAGAATGTGACCTTATTTGGAAATAGGGTCTTTGCTGATGTAATTAAGTTAAATGAGGTCATACTAGGCTGGAGAGGACCCTAAACCAAATGACTGGTGTCCTTATATGAAGGCCATGTGAAGATCCAGACATGCAGAGGGAAAAGGGATGTGAAAACAGAGGAAGAGATCGGAGTGATGCAGCTACAACCAAGGAATGTCAAGCATCTCTGGCAACCACCAGAACCTAAAGGAGGTAATGAAGGACTCTTTTTTAAAGCCTTTAGAGAGTACATGGCCCTGCTGATGCCTTGATTTCAGACTTCTAGCCTCCATACTGTGACTGAGTAAGTTTCTGTTGTTTGAAGCTACCCAGTTTATAATAATTTGGTATAGCAGCTCTAGGAAACTAATGCACTCTTTGTGCTAATTATTTTCTCAAAACTTCCAAGTATTCCCTCCTAGATTCTGCTCTGTGATGCTGGGGCTAGTACTTTGAAGCCATGTTTATGCTTTGCCAGCAGCTCCCTGTTAGGATCTGCCAATATGAGCCCTAGAAGGAAGCCTCACAGTTGGGGAGAGTAATGGGGCATGCTTTGTCCTGTTTGCTACTCTTCTGATCTGTGTTAACACAGCAGTGCTTCTTCGCTCTAATATGGACAGTTAATTCCAGTAGCAGCAGTTTCCTCCCATCTTCTCAGAACCAGTCTCATTGACCTCTCCAACTAAGAAACCAGTACCAATCTTCTTATTTTCCCGCAACAATCATGGGGCTCCCAGGTCCTAGGAGATCCTCCTCTAAGTGACTGAATGATAATAATCCAGCCTCCTACCTTTGTTTCTACAGCCCTAGGGGTGTCAGCTGCAGTTAGTATCTATGCCATAGTCTCTTTTTGCTCTTTCAGTTCTTAGTACCAAGTTAATAACTCTTTATATTTCACCCTTAAAATAGCTAATGTAGTTTCTCTATCCTAACTAGACTCTTATTGTAGTCCTTGGCTTAGTAAAATGCTCCATTCCTCCCTGTTTGTTCACATTAGCCATGGGGAGGCAGATCAGTTAGGAGTATTGGGAGCAGTAACAGTAAAACCTGATTATCACGGCTTAACCCAAAGGCTTTTCTTTTCTTTCTTTTTTTAAATTAAGGCTTTATTTTTTAGAGCAGTTTCCATTTTGCAGAAAAATTGAAGGAAAGGTACAGAGTTCCCATATTTCTCCTGTCCCTACTCTTACACAGCCTCTCCCCCATTATCAACCCCATTCCTCACCAGAGCAGGACATTTGTTACAACTGACAAACCTGCATTGACACATGGTAATAATACAAAGTCCATAATTTACCTCAGGGTACACTCTTGGTTTTGTGGGTTTGGACAAATATATAATGGCATACACCCATCATTATAATATCATACAATTTATTTTCACTGCCCTAAAAATCATCTGTGCTCTGCCTATTCTTCTATTCGCTTCTCCCCCATCCCATTCACAGCCACTGATCTTTTTTATGTCCCCATAGTTTTGCCTTTTCCAGAATGTCATGTACTTGGAATCACACAGTAGGTAGCCTTTTCACATTGGGTTCTGTCATACAGTAACATGCATGACTGGTGTCCTTATATGAATTTCCACCATGTCTTTTTAAGGATCGATAGCTCATATCGTTTTAGTACTGAATAATATTCCATTGCCTGGATGTAATACTGTTTCTTTATCTAGTCATCTACTGAAGGATATCTCAGTTGCTTTCAAGTTTTATCAATTATGAATAAATATGCTATAAACATCTCTGTCCAGGTTTTTGTGTAGACACATTTTCAATTCCTTTGGGTAAATACAAAGGATTACCAAAGGCATTTTTTGTAAGGAAATATCCAGAAGCTGGCTGTCCCTGTTGATTAACTCAGTGGCTCAAGGTTATGGTATCATGACTGGTGCAAAAGCACTTTCCTTTTTTCCCTTCTACCCCTTTGGTGAACTGGTAATGCCAGCGGTCATGGATGTAGGATGGCTGCAACAGTTCCAGATGTCGCATGGAGAGGTGAGGATGTGCAGTGAAGACAAGTAGTAGGCTTCCTCCTGCATACCTTTTGTTAGGGAGTAAAATCTTCATAGCTTCCCCTAACAAATCCCCCTAAGGGCTTGGACTAGAATCGCAACACCTATCCACACTCTAGCTCGGACAGTTGTCACAAATGAGTACCTGGCATTTGTAGCCTCTTATATACAGCACAGTAACTATACGCTTCCTTCATTTGACAAAACCTCTCTAATATAAGCCTCATTTTCTTTATCTATTAAATAGGGATAATAATAACTATCCATACAGAATTTTTGAAAGAACTAAATGAGATAAGGGACTAAAATGTTCCTAGCATAATGTGTGACATTTAGTGCACATTGCATGGAAACAGACTTGTCCTCCTATTACCTGACTTCTTGTCCAAGGGTACTTCCCACCCTATACAACCAAGAAGCTGCTTTTGGCTCTTGGTCTTGTATGTGGGAGGTCAGAGCTCAAAACTCCTGCTGTATCTTATGGATGTTCCATTTACATGACACTTTCTCTTTTTTTTTTTTTTTTGATGTGCTGTCACCTATGGTATATTATTAGTCACAAAAACTCTATGAGGAAGTTATCATTACCACAAGGTGGAGGTTGAAGTGCCAAGAAGGAAAGAGTTGGGATCCCTGTCCCTGATGAATTTATTAATATGATTTTTAAGTCCAGAGTCGTAGAAACCATTCTTCCTTTTAGGATGAATCTGTGTCCACAGAGATTTTGCCAGGAATAACATAGACCCCCATTTTGTGGTAACAAGGCTTTCTGCTCAAGTCTCAACCACTGAATTTGGGTGTTGTACATAAATAATGAATCTTGGAACAGTGCATCAAAAACTAATGATGTATTTTATGGTGACTAAAATAGGACAATAAAAAATAAATAAACAAATAAACAAACGAAAAAGATTTCCTGGGAGAAATATCTCTGCACACAGTTTAAATGTATTCATGTATACCCTAAGAACATCGTATTTCTTTCTCTGTACTTTTATTTTGACTTCCACTATCCCCAGCCTTGTTCATCTACACAAAGAACCACTTTGAATCCTTTATGCTTCTGGTGAATTCACTAACATATTAGAAGCATCAAGGAGAAAATGAGGTTGTTGGATCTGGGGCAATGCATTCTGAGTAATGGAGGATGTATGCTTTGTTCCGGCCTGAGGCAGCCCTCAAGACAGAAACCTTCTCAGCTTGTTTCCAGGACCATTTGGGCATCTTCATGCTATCTCCTTGTAGGTGTTGGGAGAATTTCTCCTTTGAAGAATCAGGAATACTCAGCCTTCTCTTTTATTTATTTTTCCCCATTTCTGTTACATAATACCCCTACCGATATAGGCTATTATGTGTGCAATCTTTTAACCATAATGTATCAAAAAGCAAAGAATATTCACATTTAGCAAGAGGTAAATACCAATTGCCTTGACTTTGAAGCATCTCTCTGAATCTTGAATCTTGCAAGAGTTCTTGTAAGGTACTGGTTTCCTCTTCCTACCTTTCCCATGATAGTATATACTTACCTTCTGGGAAACACTGTCTTTCCTTTTTAACCAGAGAGACTCAGTTGCAATGGAGTGGTTCTTAAAATACTGTAAAAAATACATCTTGAAGAACTGTTTAGATCCACTGTGTTTGTTTGTGTGTGTGTGTGTGGGTGGGTGGGTGGGTGGGTGGGTGTCTGTGTATGTGTGTGTATGTGTATGCACATGCTCAAGTATGCTTGCACAGGTGTATGGTAAGATGGAGGTTAGGCAGTAAATGTTACATTTTTCTCTAGGACAATCAGAATTTCTCATTCCTTTGTAAATCCTCTACAGCAAAATATCTGAAGCACCCTCTTGCCATTTTTCATGAAATCCCCCCCCACACACACACACACACACACATGCATTTCTGCAGTTAGTGCTTAAAAAAATGTTACTGTCTGGCTATACTTGGAAGGAGACAGAGAGGGCAGGAGATGATGAACACCATGTTTGTGAAAAGCTTCCCCTTCAGTCAGCAGGAAGCTTACTTGTCTACTCTATGGAACTTGGAGCCCTACCTGCCCCCTACAGTAGCTGTAGGACGTGTTATCAGGAAGGATGCTATTGACAAGTAGAGATCAAACTGGTCTTATGGGTGGCAATTGGTATTCTTGTATGTGGCATCGTGGGGTTATCTGGCCATCTGCCAGGCCTCTTTTTAGTTTGATGAAAATGTCAACAATGTTATGTGAAAAGTCAAATGGAAAAAGTTCTCAAAGCATTTTGAGGAGTGGTAGAGACAAAACAACAAATAAAAACAAAGCATTTTCTTTTCAGGGAATTGCATATGAAAACTTCTGGAGAAGCAGGAAACAACCTGACTAGGAGCAAAGATTTTCCTCAGGCCTGGGTTCTGATCTTGTACTTTCTACTTACTCAGAGATCATGGGCAGGTCACTTAACCTCTGAAAGTTAACAGGGTTGACTATCTTTCTGTGGAATTTTAGGATTAATACAGGGACATCTGCTGTGATTGCAGAGACAAGCTGGCACTGGGGAAGGATGATAGCTAGGTGTTCACCAATAACAGAGTTTTGTGTTTTGTTTTGCAAGTTGGAAGATCTTTTCTCCTCTAATACATGATATATTTGTCCATGTAAATCTCTGGCATACATTTTAACATGGGGTACATGTTACTCCAAAGAAGCCACAGATTTTTTGTGTGTGTATTTTATTATTATTTTATTATTATTTTTTATTTTTTAGGGTGGAATGTTCTGAATATATCTATGAGATCCATCTGGTCCAATGTGTCATTCAAGGCTCTTGTTTCTTTGTTGATTTTCTGTTTAGATGATCTGTTCATTTTTGATAGTGGTGTGTTAAGATCTCCTACAATTAATGTATTTGTGTCAATATGATTCTTTATTTTGCTTAACAGTTGGCTTATGTAGTTGGCTGCTCCCATGTTGGGGGCATAAATATATACAATTGTTAGATCTTCTTGGCGTATAGACCCTTTAAGAATGATGTAGTATCTTTCTGTGTCTCTGACTACAGTCTTTAGATTAAAATCTAATTTATCTGATATGAGAATTGCTACCCCGGCTTTCTTTTGGGGTCCGTTGGCATGAAAGATGGTCCTCCATCCCCTCACTTTCAATCTGGAAGTGTCTTTAGATTCAAAATGTGTCTCTTGTAAACAGCATATGGATGGGTCCATCTGCAACCCTGTGCCTTTTTATTGGAGCATTTAGGCCATTCACATTGAGAGTGATTATTGATAGATACGTTTGTATTGACATCATGTTGCCTGTGAAGTTCATGTTTCTACAGATTACCTCTGTAAATTTCTGTTTTGTGTCACTCTTGGGTTCGTTTCTCCTCTAAAGAACCCCTCTTAGTATTTCTTGTAGTGCTGGCTTGGTGGTTGCATAACCTTTTAGACTTTGGTGGTCCTGGAAGCTCTTTATTTCTCCTTCCATTCTGAAAGTCAACCTTGCTGGGTACATTATCCTTGGTTGCATATTTTTGTCATGTAATTTGAATATGTCTTGCCAGCCTTTTCTGACTTGGCAGGTTTCTGTGGAAAGGTCTGACGTTATTCTGATGGTCCTCCCTCTATAGGTAAGGGATTGCTTTCCCCTAGCTGCCCTTAAGACATATTCTTTGGTTTTATGATTCATGAATTTCACAGTTATGTGCCTGGAGGTTTTTCTGGCCTCACTGATTTGGGGGGTGTCCTCTCTGCCTCTAGGACATGAACATTTGTTTCATTACCCAGATTTGGGAAATTTTCATCCATGATTTCTTCAACAATATCTTCTAGGCTTCTCTCTTTCTCAACTCCTTCGGGGATTCCAATAATTCTGATTTGGAGCATTTCATGGCATCATTTATTTCCCTTATTCTGTTTTCATGGGATTTTAGCTGTTTTCTCCAAGACTTCTCTTGCTCTTCCTTCTTAATCCATCTGTCTTCTAAATCACTGATACGATCTTCAGCTTCATTTACTCTAGCTGTTAGCATATTTAAATTAGATTGCATCTCATCTATAGCCTTTCTAACCTCAGCTTTCACTTCTGTTGCTATGGCTTCCACTTTGAGACTAATGTTCTTTTCCAAATTAGCCATTGCTTGGACGATTGCTGCCCTGAATTCCATATCTGTCATATTGTTTATGTTCATTTCCAGTAATTCTGTGACCGGGGTTGCAGTCTCAGGGTTGTTCTTCTGTTGGTTGTTCCTCCTCTGAGTCATTGTGGCAAGGAGTGGTTGAGGGGATGTATAGCTAAATATATCAGCCACTATCCAGGTGAACTGGTCACTGGAGGGTTTTAGAGCAATCAGAATTCACCACTGAAAAGGAAGAAGAAAGAAAAAAGAGAAAGGGAGAAAGGAAGTGAGAAAAGAAACCCCTGCCAGAGTGGGGCCCAGTGGTAGAATTTATATGATGCAAAACTACTACAAGGTAAAGAAAAAGGTTATCAAGAGTACATGAAGAGATCAAAAAGCTAAGCCCAATCTGAATGACCCCCAAGACCAGTATTTATATAATACAAAAGCAAAAACAATTACACAGAAACACTGACAGACTAGAGTGGGAAGGTGAGGGCAGACACTCCTTGTGGGCAAGGAAAATGTTTCAGATCCTCCAGAGTTTGTCTTGTTATTATTGTTGGAGGAGCCCATTTTCTAAAGATATAGGTAAGATTAGTACTGGTTGTATATAGGGGTAGTATTGAATGTAGTATTGGATGTAGGATTACCTTGAAACTTATAGCTATATGTATATGTAAAAGAAAAAATAAAGGAAATAAGAGAGAAGAAAGGGAAAAGGCAGATAAAACAAACAAGCAAACAAGAGGCAACAACAACAACAACAGAAAATACAGGAATGTGTTTGAAAAAATTTCAAGGTAAAAAATTGTTATGGAATGTTGTATTGAGTATCATGTTGTGATAAAAAGTGGGTTAAAAATTAAAAGAACAAAAACTGTGAGAATGAATTTTTAAGTTTAAAATGGAAACTTTAAAAGTAAAAATAGAAAAAAGTTAAAAGAGCAAATAAGGTGAAAAACTGTATCAATAAAGTGTACAGCTTTTGGGGCAGTACCAGGAGTTTAATAAATTGCCTTCCCCCCATGTTTGGGTTTTACAGTTTGGGTGTTGTCCTCCTGAGCTTCTGGCTTGCCTTCTGGGGGCGGGGCCTGCCACGCTGTTTTCAGTCCCTTCTACCTGGGCTGTGTCTCTCCGCCCCCTTGCTAGGGACTAGAGTCTATGGTAACCAGGTTGTCAGGGTTCAGGTCTCTGGGGGGCGGGGGTTGTTCTTTACGGCCTTTTTCAGCTGTTAAGGAAGTCAGGTTGGAGCAAGATGTCTGCACCCAGACATCCTTCCCAGAGAGAGCCTGTAATTAGCAACCCTCTGGACAATGCCTTCCCACCCTGCACAGTCTCCCCCATGGCCGCCTGTCACAGCTGGGCAGCGCAGAGGCTGGTTTGATTTCTGTCCAAAGCCCCCACTCTGGCAGCATGAAACCGCAATTGATTTTGGGTCGCGTGACCTTGTCTCTGCCTAGGGAGTCTGTGTGGCCCTCAGGCAGGAGGGACTGAGGTCCCGCAGCCTCTCACGTTCTGTGCAAGTCTGCAAAATTGTCTTCCCTGCGGGGTCCGTGCCTGGCCTACGGGGTGGAGAGAAGCGGGAGAGAAAAGCAGTGGAGGAAAGAAAGAAAAGAAAAAAAAAGTGGTGGAAAAATAGACTCCGCACTGCCGGCTCTGAGGTGTTCCCTCGCACTGCACCATGCATTTTTTTCTCTCTGCCAATCTCCCTTTCCCAGGCTGCAGCGTGGAAAGATAGACTCGGCTCCACTGGCTCTGCCACATTCCCGGCTCTGCTGCGTTCTCTAGCTCGGTGGGCGCTGGGGCTCACTTTCTCTCCGCAGTTTGCTTTGAATCAGACCATAATCTGCTATTGTTCCCCAAACACAGAGCACTTTCCTGCTGGGGTATTGGCTTCTAATGGGTTGCCTCTGTGGGCTTCCTCCCCCGTGCCTCTTGTTTGTGGGAAGGGGCGCTCTCACTTCTCTCTACCTCTTTGCCGATGGTTTTTGTTCCCCGTGGTGATCCAGAAGTGTGAAATATCACATTTCAGGCTGATTTCATGGGTGCTCACAGTGTTCCTATAGTGTTTTTTGCAGGAATTGAGCTCACTTCAGGGGACTCCCCGAAATGCAGTCACCTTGCCTTCGGCTATCTTCCCCTTCTCTCCTATTTTTGTTTTATTTTTTCAGTGTTCCAAGCTTCATTGCCTATTCCCCACACCCAGTGCTCCTTGCCACAGATTTTTAAAATCTTGGCTTACGTGGCTCATTTTTAAACAATCTGAAATGGATTATTCTTTGTTTTTTCTTTCCTTCTCTCTGTTTTTTTTTTTTTAACAAAAAAATCATTTAGGGGGAAAGGTCAAACCTAAATTACTCTGTTTGAGAAGAATGTTTTCCACAAAAGAAACCCTTCAAAGTTGAACATGAAGAGGAGAGTGTGGAGAGCAGGGGTCTGATATCTATAAGCTTTTCATTTCTCCTCAATTTGCCTCTGTGCTCACCATTCCCATCCTGTCTAGCCTGTGACAAATGAATTCAGAGAACTTGCAACTATATTATAAATTTAACTTTGTCCATTTCCAAGAGTTAAAAATTGGCATTTTAAAAATGTTATCCTAAATATATGCCACAATCACAAAAATAAGCTTTAGCCTAGCACTAATCTAAATTGCTTTGCTACTAATGAAACAGATAAAACTACATTTTCATGTCTTTTCCTACAGCAAATATGTTGCCTAGTTCAAAAATAGTTTATTCAGAGAAGAAGTATAGGAATAATCCCCAAGATCAAAAATACTTAACCTCTAATATTTGCTATTATGAGCAATGCTGCTGTGAGCATTCTTGTATGTCTTTTCTGGTGCAGGGATGCAAGAATTTGGTGTATTGGCTTAGGAAAGATATTGGTGGGAAATAGTAAATGCAGTTGTTCAGTCTTAGAAAATAATGTCCAATTGTTTTCCAAAGTGTTTATACTAATTTACACAACTACGAACAGTTGGAGTTGCTACAAATCCCCACTGATACTCTGTATTATCAAACCAATTAATCTTTGCCAAACATCTATCTACATATTGAAGCAGTAATACAGTGACAAAAATTAAACAAGATGACATAAAGTATACTGTTTTATAAAGTACATAAAAAAGGTAAAACTGTTATATAGGAATGCATACATAAAACAGTTTTTAGAAAGTATCAGTCTAAAATTCCATAACAGTTACTTTGGGGAGTGAAGGAAAGGACAGGGATAGGATTAAACAGGAGCAACTGTTATTGGTAATGATCTAGCTGTGTTCTTATGCTTCATAACTTACACACTCAGGCTTCCATTCATCCTCTCTATAAAATGGGGCCAATGAAGAATATAAATTTTTTAAAGTTGTTGTGAGGACTAAATGACAGAATGCAAATAAGGTCTTTATTCTAGAGTTGGTACCTTTAAATATTTTAGTATTTGTTTTTCAAGAACTCTCTTGTTGGATCTTAGAAGTTTAGAGAAACGGGTGGGTAAATTTGCATTTGGAACTTAGATACCTTTGGAAGAGAAGGTTTTGAAACTTTTCTTCTCAGACCCCCAACAGAATCCAAGTCCATCTAGATGATGGATTGAAGTTGGTGTTTGTTAAATCCCTGGTGCAGGAATTATACCCTTAAATAACATCGTGTTGGTAGTGGCCTTAGATGGGGCCAATGGGGCAGTGTTCAAAAGGGCCTACAGAGTTATAGACACACTAAAACTTGTCCTGAATCACACATCTTGGTGTCAGACCACAGTCCTAAAACACTTAACAGTGGGTATGAATCTAAACAGGTGAGAATTAGACCACCACCATCACTTTGTATCATTAATTTGCAATAGCCTCCACATCAGCAAAGTGACAAGGAGACACAACCCCAATCACAAGTCTTTGCACTGCTGGGATTTCCTTGAGTGTTGACCTGGACTCTGTCCTTGGTGTGTACAGCAGCATCAAGAAGGGCATGGAGACATTCCAAGCTTGTAACCCTTTTGGGTTGCATAGTTTCAGAATGATGAGGGCTCCAACCAGTCTTTCAGCTCCAACTGAGGCGACTATAGGAAGCAAGTATTTCTTTGGCAGTGGCAGGGAGACCTCAGCCTCAACGTGAGTTTGCAGGTGAGAGAAAGCAGTTCTGGATCTTGGACACAATGAATAAGCACCATTGGGTTTGTACTTTCTAGACATTGCAGAGTTGGGGGAAAACCTGTGTAAGGAAAGACAGGATTTCCCTGCTAAGCTTGGTGCTGGGAGATATGAGTGTTTGCTATACTTTGGTCCATAGCTGGTTGGGGAACAATCATTATTTGGAACCCAACTTGTAAAACCAGACACTCCATCAAAATATTTTCATACTGATTACAATAATATGACATGTCTGCTAAGTATGAAGACTGCCATCAGTTGAAAATGAGGCCTGCCTTGTACTCTGTCAGCAGGGAATATGTTTATGTCCTCATCTTGGTTGGATCCTTTGGGATGGAAGGGCAACTTTTTGGGTGTACACTGGATAACTCGGGACCTATAGTGATAGTTATATCTTCTAAATTGCATTTAGAGGGTTTTTAAAATTATATTTGTATAGTTTTTAATATAGTAAGCACTATTATTCCTACCATATCACAATAATTGCCAACATTTGTTCTACTTGCTAATTTTTTTAAAAAGGAATAAAAGATTATAAATAGATCAAGTTGGGGTTCTTTTTGCTTACCCATCCCTTTTTTTAAAATAATAATTTATTTTATTTTTTCAGTGTTCCCAAGATTTATTGTTTATGCTCTATACCCAGTGTTCCATGCAATACGTGCCTTCCTTAATACTCGCCACCAGGCTCACCATCCCCCCACCCTCTCTTCCAAAATCCACAGTTTGTTTCTCAGAGTCCAAAATCTCTCATGTTTTGTTTCTCTCCCTGAATTACCCAACTTCCCATTTCCTTTCCTTCTCCTACTGTCCTCCATATTATCACTTATGCACCACAAGTAAGTGAAACCATGTGATACTTGACTTTCTCTACTTGGCTTATTTCAGTCAACATAATCTCTTCCAATCCAGTCCAGCTACAAAAGCTGGGTATTCAGCCTTTCTGTTGGAGGCGTAATGTTCCATTGTATATATGGGCCATATTTTCTTTATCCATTTGCCTGTTGAAGGGCACCTTGGCTCTTTCCACAGCTTGGAGATTGTGGCCATTAGTGCTATGGACATTGGGGTACATATGGCCCTTCTTTTCATTTTGCTTACTCATTCTATCCCACTGTTCTCTTGCTCTTCTGAACTGCTGAAAGGCAACTAATAATACAACTTGGGAGGCATTCTCTCCCTGCATGCTTTTATACCTTTAGCATACTTGGTATATCTGTACAATATTATTTCAGTTTGATTCTTTGTTGTTTAAATCACTCTAAATTGCATCCTCTGTATATATTTTTCTGAAACTTCTTTCACACATTTTGTTTTTGAGATCCACTTTTTTTTTTTTTAAAGATTTTATTTATTTGACAGAGAGAAACACAGTGAGAGAGGGAACACAAGCAGGGGGAGTGAGAGAGGGAGGAGCAGGCTTCCCGCCGAGCAGGGAGCCCGATGTGGGGCTCCATCCCTGGTCTCCGGGATCATGACCTGAGCCGAAGGCAGTGGCTTAACCAACTGAGCCACCCAGGCGCCCCTGAGATCCACTTTTGATGTATTACCATTGTGCCATAATATGAATACCATAATATAAATATTCCATAATACAAATATATAGTTTTTATATATGTTTTATTTATCTATTCTTTTACCCATGGGTATTTAGAGTTTTGACAGATATTCACAAATTCAGAAAGGCTATAGTGAATAACTTCTTTTTTTTTTTAATTTAAATTTTATTTTATTTTTTCAGCCTTCCAGGTTTCATTGTTCATCATCATTAGCAATTAGGAAATTCAAATCAAAACCACAATTAGATACCACCTTACACCGCAGTTAGAATGGCCAAAATTAACAGACAGGAAACAAGAAGTGTTGGAGAGGATGTGGAGAAAGAAGAACCCTCTTACACTATTGGTAGGATTACAAGTTAGTGTAGCCACTTTGGAAAACAGTGTGGAGATTCCTCAAAAAATTAAAAATAGAGCTACCCTATGACTTTGCAATTGCATCACTGGGTATTTACTTCAAAGATACAGATATAGTGAAAAGAAGGGCCATATGTACCCAACTGTCCATAGCAGGAGTGTCTACAATTGCCAAACTGTGGAAAGAGCCAAGATGCCCTTCAACAGATGAATGGATAAAGAAGATATGGTCGATATATGTAATGAATAACCTCTTAAAGGATATTCTTAGCACGTTCTATAAGCTAGAGTTGCCTGTTTCACAGAAAACATGGATTATTGTAGCATCAACATTATCATCAAGGGCAACGAGCTGCTTCTGTGATCACACTGTGGCCAGCTTGTTCTGTTTTGCAAAAGGCAGTTGTTAACATGTTGTGAATTTTGCAAAGCTGTCAAAACTGCCATTATTAAAAATGCAATCTAATTTTACAATGTAATAAAATTATATTTAAAAGGTAATTAGTATACAAAACTCAGCACTTCTAATTATTTCACAATACCTTGTGATTATGCTTTGAAATTATTTATGTCTTACTTCTGTGTGGTAGAAATACCATATGATGATTCATGGCTGTATATCTCCTCTCAACTCTGCCTTGTATTATTAGCTTGAAATTAGCCAAAGAGGGAGTATTTACACTATAGATATTAGGATACTATAAAATCAAGGCTTAATGTTTTGTTGATTACATAAACCAAAAGTTGGTGAACTTTTTGTATAAAGATCCATGGAGTAAATACTTTAGGCTTTGCTGAGCACATTCAGTTGCTCTCCCCACCAACCCCTCCCTCAACCCCCACCACTTTCTCCTTCCCCTGTTCTTTCTCCTCCTTCTTTATAATCCTTTAAAAATGGGGAAAAAACATCTAATGAGCTTTACAAAAAAAGGAGCCAGTGGCCAGTAGTTTGCTAACCCCTGGTTTAAACATAAGAAAGTAATGAGAAAATGTTAGTGCAGATTAATTTAAGAGTGTGTTTATATATAGATTCACATTTGTGAATAGTGGAAAAAATTGGGGGAGGTATTCTTCTAGTGTTTGAAAACTGTTGCCTGTTTCAACAAGGAAGCTATTCACATCCTCACAAAGGAATGAAATTTTGACAAATGTTCTCATTATTTATCTCTTTTTCATCTTACTCATTAACACAAATGAAACATCAACCAACATTCGTTGGAACTACACCTGGAAATGTAGTTGTTGAACATTCATCAACACCTCTGGATCACGCTCATTCAATTTATGAAGAAAAGAAGCATGGATTCATCTGATTGAGATGCCTTATTATACACCACAAACCCCCACCCACCACCCACACACACCTACTCCCAGACATACCACTCATACAGTTGGCATACCTTCTGTCTTATGTATGGTCTTCCTGTTTTCTACTTAATACTATTTAAATTGCTACTGTTATTAATACTATGAACATCTTTATCATCATCATCATCATCATCATCATCATCCTTATTTCAAAATCTGACTTGTCACCAGATGGTGAATTTCTCAAGGGCAAGAATTGTGTTCTAGTTATTCTCTTTAAACTTCAGCATTCTCATTTGAAAAATAAGCTTAATAATAACTACCTAATAGGAGTTTTCTGTGAGCATTACATGAGCTAATATATGTGAAGTGCTTTTGATGGTACCTGGCAAATTGTAAACACTCAGTAACTATTAGGTATTATAACCATTATAAATATTAGTGGTATTAGTCTTATTCTCATTATCCTCAGTATCAGGGTAGCTTCAAATCCCAGAATAGATCCTGGCCTATTAGCTTCAAATCCCAGAATAGATCCTGTTGCATATACACTGCAAGTGTTAAATTCATGAATGTGACCTCTTCTTAGCATGTGAGATATACCAATAAAAAAATTAAACTATTTAATCTACTTCAAATGTCTCTAGGACAAAACACAAGATGATGTGGTGATACTGATGTGTGTGAGACATAAATGCAATTCTCTTCTCTAAAGTGTTGACAATCTGAGGAGACTTATCATCCTAAACAGTAGATGGAGAGTTCAGTGGAATGGAATAGGGCTCTTAAGTGCCAGGGGCTCAAGTGGTCAGGGAAACTACTGTCTTCTGCAATGATTAGGGAAGGCTTATGGGTAAGATGGGTCATGGGCTGTTTCAGAGGGCAGAATTTCCTTTGTCATGGCCAGCTATTGCCACAAATTAATGTAGATCCTTAAAATAATATAGGTTCCCCTCTCATTTTTTAGCAAATCATTTTCTTCTCTCTTTGAAATGTCCTTAGTCTCTTTCACTTATGTATCTAGAAAAGCATCTCACATCTCAACCATAAAAGCAAATTCTGATATACAAACAGCACAAAGTACATCCTTGCAGATGCTGGAAGCCTCCATATCTAAAAGCATTTGGAAATCCCTAACAATCATAAACAGTACTCCCACATCCCATAAAGTGCTACAGTAAGTCACTCTGGAAATATTCCACTTCCATGTTAATATTTTCAATATCTGACAGGGACATCTTGTAAGAGGGCCTGACATCCATCTTAATGATACTCATCCATAAAGCTGTCCTATGGTGAAGTGAGCTTTCTTGAAATGACCTCACCCAGATCCCCAGGCCCTTCCTCTCTTTGTTGTGATGTCCGTTGTGATGTTTCTGATCTACACGGTGTCCTAAGGCTTTCATCACAAGCTCAGAAAGAACCTGGGGAGGTATCATAATGCCAAAAGAATGGTCTTGAACAATGGCCTGCCAAATAGGTCTTCATATTCTACTAGCTGAGTTTCTAGTATTGCAAAGTGGAGCTGGTATCATGCATATCATGTAGTACCTTTGTTTCTCTTTACCTATTAGGTTTTGTCAGGGCATAATTAACTCACACTTCACCCCTTTGAGGTCTAAGCCTTTTAAGAAATAGATACCAAGTCAGATGGAGCTCAAGATATCTATACATAATTGGAAAAGCTGGTAGAAGAATGTGATTGACAGGGCCTCTTTATCTCTAAGTGTAGACTTTGGGATAAACATGGATTAAGTGGGTCTGCATAGCAGACTCTCCTCCAACCAGCCACATGGACAGACATGGGGGGCCTCATACCTTGCTGAGTCCAGAATCTTGAAAGAGAGACGCAGAGACTGGGCCCCAAGCAAATAGTGCCTTCAAATCATTACCCTGACCATAGAGACTGGGCCACAGTAGATGCCAGAGTCTGATCCCCTCACCAAGCAGAGAAGTCACTGTCATAGAAGAGAGAAGTGCAGCAGTTTCCCACTTCTCCCCCTCCCCCCCAGTGCTGCTGAGAAGAGGACATTATTTTGGAGTCAAGATCTTGGGCAGAGGAAAAATGCTCCATTATATAACACACACAGAGGAATACCTCATTCCCAAATAAACTGCTGGCCAGTCAGTGTGCATCTCCATATTGTGGCCAGTTGTTGGTGGCCTAGGGGAAAGCCACTCTCTCTCCTCTCCTCCCTTCCCCTCCCTGTCTCCATTCCCCACTCCTCCATTTTTTGCACTCCATTTTTCTTTTCTTTCCTCTTTCCTTCCTTTGTTTTGTTTTCTTCCCTTTTTCTTTATATTTTCCTTTCAATAAATATTGAATGCCTAGTATATGCTGGTGATAGAATGGTGATCAAGACCAATGTAACCCTTACTTTCAAGGAGCTTACATTCAAGTGGGCAAGACTGTTGAAAAAATAAGTACCAAGCAAATGGTAATTATAAGTTATGGTAAATGATATGAAGGAATCAAGCAAAAATCTGAGATAGAAAATAATGGAAAGCTTTTAGGCATTTATTTAGAGAGCTAAGGTCTCTATGGGAAAGTCTCTTTGGAGAGGTGTGTTTTAGCTGAGTTCCAGAGAATAAGAAGTCAGAAGTGAAGAAGGAGTAGAGAGAAAGGGAGAATAGGGTGGGGAAGAACTTTTCCTAGGCTACTTATAGGATTGGCCCTTTATACAGGCCAGAGAAAGCAGCCTCTGTCTCACCAGATAGGAGCTGTCTGTTGGTTTTCTCTCTGTATTCAATGCTGATAAGTTGGTAGTGGCTTCCTGAAATGTTGTGTTTTGGGTCCTTAAAGGCCTAGTAGTAAAGAGGTCCATGGAAAATTGGTCATGCCTGCTGTGGTAATAGAAAGGGCTCCTGAGTCAGAATTTCCCTCCTGTTCTGTAGGATTTTTCCAGTGGTCTGATGTCTCGGAGGTGAGCTGGGAAGAGTATGAGGATGATGTAGTTCCTACTATTACCCTCAAAATAAACTTATTCCACTCCACATCTTCTATAGCAGAAGGTTTAATAACTCATTCAGAAATCATTTAGCCAATGAGCTGCAGGATTGAAGCTATCTGACCCCACCTTAATGTATTCTTTAAAATTATTTCATAATTTGGGGCACCTGAGTGGCTCAGAGGGTTAAGCCTCTGCCTTCATGATCATGATCTCAGAGTCCTGGGATCAAGCCCCACATCGGGCTCTCTGCTCAGCAGGGAGTCTGCTTCTCCCCCTCTCTCTGCCTGCCTCTCTGCCTACCTGTGATATCTCTCTCTTTCTCTCTCTCTTTCTCTCTCTCTCTCTCTCTCTGTCAGATAAATAAATAAAATCTTTAAAAAAATTATCCCATAACTCTTCCATGTGTCACATGCAGTAGTTGGACAAATTCCTAAGAAGTGAGGAATAGATTCCTCCCCATCCTGACTTCCCATTTTAGAATCTTTCTTTGACACTACTATATAGAAAGTTAGGTGGGCTATTTCTATGAGGCTGGAGGAATGCAGAAAATTGCTTTGGAGCACTTGGAATTGCAAGAGCTACTACCTCTTAAATGGGATTTACCTCATTCAATAAAACCCCATAAATCTCCATATCACATAGTATAAGGTGCAAACCTGTATAAGTCATTTGGATTTGTGTTTCTCAAATGATATTTTCCTATTAGTGGTTGTATATGAGATAATGTTATGTGGTATGTGGACTTTTAAATTTTAATATTTATGTTAATATATATTAGAAAATCATTAGTTTATTATTTATACAAGAGATAAAATTACCTTTTATAGTAAATCTTTGTCAGTACAACAGGTAATTTTTAAATAGTAAGGGGGTAATCATACAGATGGTATATGAAGGTAGCAAAGGTATGATGATGATACATACACAAAGAACTGAAATTTGGGAAACACTGATTTCAAGTTTTGTATGGATTCAGTTCTGTTCCCCCCAAATCAGTGTGTTGAAGTCCTAACCCCTAGTACCTCAGAATGTGACCTTATTTTGTTAGGTTCTTTTACTAAGAGTGAGCCCTAATTTAATATAGCTAGTGTCCTTATAAAATGGGGACATTTGGACACAAAGATAGGCATGCATAGAGGAAAGACAATGTAAGACATAGAAGACAGCTATCTATAAACAAAGCAAAAAGACCTAGAACAGAGTCTTCCCTCATAGCACTAAGAAAGAATGAACAGTTCCCTATTCACACCTTGAGTTTGAACTGCTAGACTCCAGAACTATGAGACAATAAATATCTATTGTTTAAACCATCTGATTTACTTTATTTTGGTAGCCCTAAGTAATACAGAGTTTATTTTCATATGCTTGCGACCAATTGCCTCCTGGATGATTGCTGAAATCTCAAAAGTATGAGCTTCTAAAGGATGAGAACTTCCGAGTGCCTGTAATGCCCAACAGCAGGTACAGAAGATAACTTAGTGGATCCCTTTTTCACAGACAACCAATATTCTATTAAGTGTGAAGAAGAAAGGAAGATACTTCTCAATATATAGATTATCTAGTGAAAACAACACTGGCCTTGGAGTCCAAAAACCTGAGCTCAAGATTTTTTGCCATAGACTGTAGGTTTTTTTTTTTTTGATTTGTTTGTTTGTTTGTTTTTTAAACAAGTTTCTTCATTTATGAACTCGCCTGAGTGGGATCATATGGTCCCTATTCAGTTCTATTTTCTCTCTTCAAGAATCCATGTTTAGAAAGTATGTGTCAGTCATCTCCATAGTTGGAGAGAAGGAGAATCAGGGCAAGGCTCATGGGAGATGGGAAGAGGTTTGACTAGCTGTCTAGACAGACAACCTCAATGTTTAAACTTGACTGAACATCTGTTATTCATCTAAGATGCTCCTGATGCTACATCAGCATGATCACCTGGCCAGCAAAGATATTGTCTGATTGTGGCAATTCAGGGGCTATAAGATAGTGAATTAATGAATGGGTAAGAATCTATCTAGTGTACCTAGTAGAATCCAAATCCTAAATGATACTAGGAACTTGATTAGGCTACTAGCTTTGGTCTACTATGAATAAAATTCAATTTTCCTTCTAATTGGCAGGATTCCAGGACCCAAAAATGCTCATTGCCAAGTGTTTAGTCTGGCTATAAGAAAATGTATAAATTTTATTCTCAAAAAATAAGTTGATCTGAATTGGAAAAAGCATCTCTTTCTTTAGTCTTTACTCCAACAGAGGTCCCTTCCTCTCCAGTCACTACCAACCAAGTGAGGGAAAGACACTTATTCTGACATTGGAGATTATCTCCTAATACCTGCTTGTTCTCTCCTTCTAGAATTTTGGAGAATTCAGAGTGAAAGTAAGAAAGGGGCTCCTGGGTGGCTCAGTCATTAAGTGTCTGCCTTCAGCTCAGGTTATGATCCCAGGGTCCTGGGATCAAGCCTCACATCAGGCTCCGTGCTCATCAAGAAGCCTGTTTCTCCCACTCCCCCTGCTTGTGTTCCTACTCTCTCTCTCTCTCTCTCTTTCTGTCAAATAAATAAAATATTTTTAAAAAAGGAATTTCAAAATCAATCACATGAAGTCAAGTTAATCAAATCATCAATCCCATCAAGGCATGCTTCTGCCTTGTTGGATCTGCCTTAGGCAGCAAGAATCAGACCTGCTAGGTTGATTGAGGTTATTTAGTTTCCATCTTTCCATGCAATGATAGTTACTGAAGCTACAGGAGAAAAAGGGATCTTCAGATGGGAAAGATATAGACTCATCCTCAGCAATGTATGAGAGAGAAGCTAATCTAGGGAGAATGAAAAGGGTAAAAATGTTATTTCTTCCATCTCTTCTCCAATACCACAATGTCAAAACAACAGTAAATGTTTTTCTGCGACACTTTTTTAGACATTTAGAGATCCACAAATAACAAATGTAGCACTGGTATCTCCCCTTTCAGAGCCTGTGTGTTAGGAGGGAAGCCCAGTGGTTTTCAGAACACTGGATGTGCTAGCACTTTACATGGTTTATCTCGTTAAATACTCCAACAACACTGTTGGGGGACTCTTACGATACTTGTTATGCAGTTAGGAAAATTGAAGTTATGCATGGTTTATCTTTGCCTATGGCCATATATCCTAAAGATGGTGATGGTGGCATTTGATTTCAGACACTTTAGGGTGGAAGACAGTATACCGATTCTTTTATTCTCAGACTTCCCAACACTTCTGTAAAGTTATATATCTTACCTCTGCTCTATTTACATGTGTGTTGGTGCCCTGGGAACCAGGACACATCCCTGACTGGACTCTGGCTTGCTCACCAACATCTCACTCTCCCTTTAGATCCTGGAGTTCAGAATTTAGCATACTTGTTTAACTTAACTTTGTCTCTCAGAAAGCTGAGTTGTAGAATGCTATTTCAGTTCTGCAACCTACTTTTTTTTAATGTGTCTTCTGACCCCTTTGTTCTCTCATTCTCATAGTAACAATTTGATACAGAGGTTATATCTGATTCTGGATTTATATTTCTTCCAGAGTTTGGTTCTGTATTTGAAGTTTGGGAATGCCAGTTACCCATTCATTTATTTTCTTTCTCCTTCTTTCTCTCTTCCCCTTTCTTT
>PITA01016310.1:0-47026 GCA_004023965.1 Spilogale gracilis
AAAAAAAAATAAATAAAATATATATGAATGATTCACAAACACTAAAAATTGATATAAAAAACATCCTCCTAGAGTGGTGATATTGTAGTACATTGTACTTTCAAAGACACAGTCATCCTGATTGAAAATATTGGCAAAATACAGGAATTTTTCTTGGCTGAAAGATTAAGGAATTTGAGTTAAAACAAGACAAAAAGAAAAAAGCCTACCTACCAGCACTAGGCAGTTCAGAGGCAAAGGAGACCTTTATGAAATGAGCTGTCTCACTCTACAGAAGACCAGGGTCAGAGATCATCAGCCTATCACACACTATGCTGTGTCATAACAGTACTTTGTTAATGGAAACATACCAATAGTCACAAAAAAAATTCCAGCTTCATTAAATGGCAAAATTTTCAGAGATTATCAGAGGATAATTACAGGTAATGGGATTATTATGTATGCCATTCTCCAGTTAATTTTATGTCCCTCTCTGAGAGGGATCAGGAGCAACATATTTCAATGTAGAATCTTTGGAATAACTGAAAAATTATTTTTCTGCAATCCTGCTGCATTGCTCATGAATACTCTACGTGTTGTTCCTGGCTCCCACTCTTATTCTTTTTCACGCAAAGCTGAAAAAAAACAAATCACAACAGGAACTTTTTGGTAACGTGTACTTAATATTTTATTTTATTTTTATTTATTTTTTTTTTTAAAGTTTTGTTTTTGTTTTTTAAGATTTTATTTATTTGACAGAGAGAAACACAGCCAGAGAGGGAACACAAGCAGGGGGAGTGAGAGAGGGAGAAGCAGGCTTCCTGTTGAGCAGGGAGCCCGATATGGGACTCGATCCCTGGTCTCCGGGATCATGACCTGAGCCAAAGGCAGTCGCTTAACCAACTGAGCCACCCAGGCGCCCCTACTTAATATTTTAATAGCAAGTCTGTGGAGTGTTATGGGCTTAAGGAAGATGAAAAGAGTTTTCATATGAAGGCCAGAAAGAAGAAGAGTAGTTATCAATGAGTGCAGCATCTGAATCTAGTCCAACACTGAGTCTGAGGGCAACACCAGTCTATAAATTTTCAAAGAGCTGGAGGTGGAATGGTAGATGAGTTGACCAATCCTAAAAGATAATGCTATTTTTGGTCAGCATAAAGCACCTTGCATAGAGATATCAAATGTGCATTCCAGTGTAAACACAAAGATTCAGAGTCAATATTTTATTCAATATTTATTATTACACACTATTTTTTAAATTACAGAAACGATTACAGATTCATTTAAGACAATTTCCCCAAAAAGTATTACATGACTTCTTTAAGTGAAGAACTCCTTTAAGAAACTGAAGAAGAGTAAGAGATCTTTATATATGAAAACCTAAAAGATGTAGCCAAATGATACATCTTGGAAAATATACAGCTTGAATGAATTTCTTATTTGATATAATGTATCAGTATGGACTCATGGAAATGTATTTTACCCAACAGAATAAAATCCAATAGTGTCATATTTTTCTGATTAATTTTGTTTCAGTCTTGGTCGTTAAGAGCTACTAATCTAAATTTCAATTAATATTTTAGAAACAAAAATAAATAAATATATTAGCTAAGTAATTCATTCAAGTAACTAGAAAAAGAGCAAGATAGCCATGAAAAATGTTTAAAGAGATTAATAATAAAAATAATAAGCAACAAAATAAAACTAAATGAAATACTTTAAAGAGATGTAGATATATTCCATGTCAACTATTTTTTAAAAATAATATTAGGTCCGAGATACAAAAAAGTTTGAGAAATCATCACTAATTATAGTCTAATATCAATATACTTTAAATACAATATTATATGAAATTATTTTCAGATATATATAAAGTGCTCACATAAAATAAGGTCAAATTGAGAAACCAGTATAGACCAGTAACAATAGAAAGTGTGTTAGAAATTGTACATTATGTTTCTACAAAAATGTCTCCATCTCCACGAGATCTACCATGACCACCATATTTAAAATTGTAGCCCACTTTCTCACTCCCTTTTTCTCAATACCCTAGACCTTACCCTACTTTTTATTTTCTTCCATTATTTTTTATCAACTACTTACATACTCTGTTGTTCACTTCTTTATTATGCTTATTGTTCATTATTTCCCTCACTAAAGTGTAGTCTCAAAATCTCAAAGCTCTTTGTTTATATTGTACACTGATATATCCCAAGAGCCTACTATATTTTTGAGTACATAATAGACATTCAAAAGTTTTTGCTGAATAAAAAAAAGAAGAAACATCAAAAACATTCCCATTTAAAGTGGAAAAAAGATTAACAAGCATACTACTCTACTATTATTACATATTACTCTGGAAGTTCTAGACAATTGAGATAAGACTAGAAAAATATACATATATAAATCAGTATAGCAGTTCATATATACATTTACTAAGTAACTTAAAAATATAATTAAAACATTATGTTTGAAATAGAATTAATAATACAAATAAACTACTGAATTATACCCAATATGAAGAAAAATACAAAGCTTTGGTGAAACATATATGAAAAAAGCCTTCAACAAAATGTTCAACTGTTACTGGTTGAGAAGATAAAAATTGGTAAAAGTTTCACTTCTCTCTAAACTAAAGACATTAAATAAAACTTCAATTAAAATTCCAGTGTTATATTTTATGAGATATCAAGATAATTGTAAAATTCATCCAGAAGAGTAGACATAATCCTGAATACAGAAAACCTCTTAATAGGTAAAGATACTAAGATTGAATTAAACCACCTGATATTTGAAAAAACACACCTGAAATCAAAGTGATTTAGATCATTTGAAATGAAAAGACATACTGAGATTTAACATGCAAATATAAGCAAACAAAAACATTCACAGGACAAACCCAATCTCAAAATGGCTGTCTCACTTTGAAGTTCCTTCTAAATAGCCATGTTCTCCCCACAGCTCTTCTTTTAGAGATGGCTGTATTAGAACTGCATGAACTCACCACCACTTTCCCATTTGCTGGGTAAACTGATGTACTTTGAATCCAAGGACAATCAATTCTTAGCTAACTCTGTGACTTATGTATGACATGAATATGGTAAAATCATGCATGAGGTCAATCATTTTTTTTTCTGGTATACTGAAATAGAAAGCACTGAGTTATTGGGGGCAATTTAGGGTGACAGCTGAAGCTAACTAGATTCTGGGAAGAAAAGTACGGACCTAGTCAAAGTGAAAAGTGTTTTGTGTATTTAACATGAAGGAGCAGAAATTGAGAAATTAATAAAGAAGTCATGGGAAAGAGAAAAGGTAGTTTGAGGAGGGGATGAGGAGGCTGGAAAAATAGATAGCATCAGGAAATGAAGATCAGAGAGAAGCAGGGGCACCATGAAAAAATAGCAAATGAGCCACAAGAGACTGAAAAAGTGCGCATTAGAAATTCTTCTATTTCCTATTGAGGGATCAGGAAGCAATAGCCCATGAGTCAAATTCAACCATTCTTCTATTTTTGTACTACTTAAAAAGAAAGAACTATTTTTGCAATTTTACATGATTTAAAAATCTAAATAAGAGTAATGCTCCGTCATAAATAAGAATTATATGAAATTCCAATTTCAGTGTCCATAAATAAAGTTATTAGAACATAGGCACATGCATTTGTTTCTGGATTGTGTAGGGTTGTTTTTATGGTACAATGGCACAGTCGAATCTTTGGGATAGACACTCTATGTGCTGATTTCATCCCTGTGCACCAGTGTACTTCAAATAGATGTGATGCAGTTAAAACTCAACATTTTAAAGCATGGTGTGTGATATGACACTAAAATAGTCTAAGATTAAATATACAAAATCTCATAACAGACCATTATTAATAGGCAAATATTTGTAATTTGCAATTGATTTTGATGATAGGGAACACTAACTCTGAATCTCAGCTAAATGAAATGCTGGCCCCTCAGAAAAGAATTCCATTCTTCTCATTAGTCAACTAGTATAACAAGCAATTTTATTCAATTATTGTTAAATTTTAAATTTTGTGGAAATTTGTTTTCCCTGTTATGTAAATACCTAAATATTTTCAATTTTGACTTGTGTCTGCAAAACCTTAAATATTTTTCTCCAGAAAAACTTTGTGAATCTCTAATCTAAAGGATACCCAGCTTGTATTTCAATGCAGATGTATCTTCACAAGGTGTCTGTGATGGTTAATTTTATGGGTCAACTTGTCTGGGAGCCCAGATAGCTTATTAAACATCATTTCTGTGTGTGTCTGTGAGGATGCTTCCTCCTTCCACCTTTAGTTTAATTTAGAGGTAAGCAACATATATTGGTTCTCTTTCCCTGGAGAAACCTGAATAATACAAAATCCTCCTTCATTTGAGAGCAATTTAGAAATATTTTTCTTCTTGAGAAAAATAAAAGCAAATACAATAGTGGGGGGTGCCAAGAATGTTGTTTAAAATGTTAAGATTTGAAGCAAAATTTATTAAATAAAATTAAATGGGTAAGTTCATATTAAATAGTTGTAGATACTAATGAATACTGGTCCACATATTCCAACTTCCAGAGAACATAAATGGACTCTTCTGGAATGCTTTGGAGAACCTTTGACACTTGTATGCTGTGTTCTTCTCTCCAAAACACCCGCTTCTCTCACAAGGTCCCACAACCCATATCTTCAAGGAATTCTGCTCTAGAAGCATCTTCCACCCTCATTGCTGCAGGATAGTGATGAGCAGCAGATGAAAAACACGTCTTATAATTTGTTACCATGTCCTTCATGCCAGGTTTAACATCACACTTAAAGATGCAAATATTTTTGACAATTGTATATTTTCTTCTTTTGTGTGCCTGGATTAAACAGAGACTGATTTTCATGTTTTATTTGTCAGAAGTTTCAATACGATCTTGTCTTCTATTTTTCTAGTTGATGTCTTCATATTTTCTGGTCAACTAAGAGGTACTTTTCTTGTTTTTCTGCCCAGCTGTGGTTTGTAAAGTAGTATCAGATCAATTATTTCTAGGGATCTAGAACAGAACTGGAAGGCTAGCAGTGTGGACTCAAGTTTGTCTTAAAATGGAGAGTGTGGGGTAGTTTTTTTGCTCTTAAAATATCTGAGTTTTCCCACTAGACTTCTATCTCTCTCTTTTAAATGTGCAGTGCTCCTTATAGAGTTCCTATTATGTGTAAGACACTCTTTCAATGGTCTTATGATGGAGGAAATTACAAAATATGAGAGAAATAGGTGGATAGATAGATCAATAGAGATACAGAAATACCTAAGTTATTAAATATTTCAATAAGAGAGAATTAACAAAACAATATGGAATATGAAAAGGCTTATATGTGTGCTTGTGTGGGAGCAATATGAGGGGAATATTAGGCACAGTACCTTCCCTAGACATTACTTTTTACCTTTTGACACTTGGTCTTGGGTCAAGTGTTCATCCAAATCATTTTATTTCCAGTTGAGTCAGAATTCTGGAAGCACTGCCAAGTTTGGAAAGCTGCCATGACTCGAAGCTGTCAGAGTCAGTGATATAGATTCTTTCAGAGCTATGGCAGTGAAATCTGCTGCCATATGGCATTCTCATATTTTCAGATGGTCATTCAAGACATTAAGTGAAGACCTTGAAGTTCAGTTTATCTGCTAAATAACCAGACATCTTACAACCATAAGTCACTTATACTTTAATCGTCCTTGAGCTTTCTGCAAAGTTTCTGGATAATTTTCCTTTTTCAGTTGATCCTCTATTTGCTTGTGGCACTGGCTTTGTTTTAGTGTAATATAACAGGTGACGTGCTATCAAATAGAATATAGTGCTTCCTACCATATCATCAAGTTACACACAGAGAGGCTGCCCAATTAATTCATAGTGATTCATTCAAAAAAATATTGCCTACTTGCCTGTCCATTTGAAAACCCTTCTTAGAAATAATGCAAAGGGTTGAAGTAAGGCAGAAACTGGATCCCCAGAAACTATTTTTCCCCCTAAATTTCTTTTCTAAATAGAAAGTAAACTTTAATAGTGACTCAGCTTCATCTTTATAGATAGAATGGGGAAATAATTCTCCCCTTTACCAGTCTGGCATCTTTAGTCAATCGCCAGGTACCTGTACTATGGAAAGTTGGTATGTGCAGACCTACATATCAGTGAGGGCCCAAAGAAACCACTTATTCATACCCGGAGCAGGGGCACTCCAGGAAAGCTGGTGAGTGGCTATTTCCAATTCTAAGTCTCTTTTCATATAAAAACAATAATGATAGCACTAAATTAAGCATCCCAAGTCCCCGTGCTATAGTGCTGAATTGCAATGAACCTGGTTTCCGTGCCTTCGGAGTGATGGCATTCCCCAATCTCATTACTGGCAACTATGCCTTGTCATTTAACATTTAGTGGAGCATGCAATATTGCAGGTGGAATTTTCTTTCAGTTTAAATACATGACTGTAACAACAAATGGTAGTTCTCTTTATCTGTATGAGAATGGATAGAGATATTCATTTATTTTTTGCATATATTGGACAAATTTTCTTAAGTTCCTATTTTATGCCATACGATGCCATTTGCTAAGGGAAACAAAAGAAGTATTGGTCATGATCCCAAGAGTAGAGATGGGAACATTGAAACATTCAATTTTATTTAAAGTTTCTCTTAGTCTAACCTCTTAGTGAGCAGTGATAATAGCAGGTACCATTTTTGGATCACTTTCCATGTTCCAGGCACAATGCTAAGTATCTTCAAAAACCAGCTCATTGATCACATTGTTAGCTTGAAAAAAATACAATTTTACACATTCAGGATCTGAGTTTGGGGCAGGTTAATGTCTTTCCCAAAGTAACCCAGCCAGTGAGTGAAGTAATACTATGGTAAGTAAAATGACAGAGATATGGCCTCAATTCAGGTTTTGTTTTAACTTCTATATGCCTCCAATGTACTAAATTAAAACTGAGGTCCCTGAATCTTCAAAGTAAAACATAAGTTGAAATCAAGGAAAAGAAAAAGTCAGTTAGAAACATCGTAACACCAGCCTCTACATCAGAGGTTGAGGAGATCTAGTAGATTATTCTCTCCTCATTCTTCACATATAAATCTTTTTTCAAGTGCCCTTCCTCTTTATTTCAACTATTGCTGTCTTATTACAACAGCTTCCTGACTTATTTCTCTGCCTCAGATTTTGTCCTTTAACCTAGCCTCTGAATTATCACATAATGATCAGTCTAATATACAAATCTGACCATGTCACCCTCCTGTGGGAAACATATAATTGGCCTTCCATCATCTGATCCAGGGTCCTGCCTGTTGCATGTGATTTAGCCTCTATACTTCATCTCCTGCCCCCCTCCTCTTCCCACCAGAATCCCTGGTGCTACAAGAACGTGTAGATTGTTCTGCACACATTATTCTGTTTGATGCATCTTTTCCTTCAAACATGTGGTTCCTTTCTTCTGAGATGTTTGAAGACCTCCATATATTTCTAATACACCCAGCACATGTCTCTATATTAGTACTTCCCATGTGAGATTAAATAGATCGATTTTTGTGGGGGGGGTTCTCTTCCAGCAAACTGGACTTCTTTAATGCTTATACCATGTCTTTTCCTATTTGAAGCTTCAGTGCCTTGTCAAAGGCCTAACAATATGTGTGTGTTAAATAGAAGTAAAGCAAACCGACAGCAAAACTAACCAACCAACCTACAAAAAACAGAAACAAAGACATTCCTAGTTTTTCTAGCAGAACATAGGAACTGTTTTGACAGATAAATTTGGTGAGAAATCAAAAGATCTGGGTTTACCACATCTTTGCATTCACTTGTCATGTGATCTCTGACCAACTACTTAATTATCTGAGGTGAATCTCAATTTGCTAATTTGTTAAAAAGTTAGTTCATTAAAGAATTGTATGGGATCATCTGTGGATGTCTTTTTCAGGCATAAATTCTATGGCCACCATTCTAACTACCCTGAACATCAGAAATGACCCTTCAGGAGATATGTTTATTTAGAGTCTATGTAGATGAATCAATAAAAGATCTACACATAAAGAAAAAATCAAATTATAATAAAAACTCTGTTTTGTAGGCAGAGAGTCCTCGCCTGACCCCATAATTTACTCTAAAATGACACACCCCTGTTTAGAAAGAACTAAGTAAGAAGATGGGAGTAGAAAATTGTAACACAGAACTCTGGCTAGAAAGCAAATCCTAAATACTGGAGCTATATCATAGTCTTAATGCATTTTTAATGTCTTATCTCTACTAAATAACAAAAATTCAACTGAGCAAATTTAAAGATCAAAAATTGGCTTTATTCAACAATTCATGAATTGAGCAACATCCCATCTAGCAAAGAGAAAGGAGCGCCACTGAACTGTAGAAAGAGAAATGTTTGTAAAGGCAGAAAAAGGATGGGAAAAGGAAATTGTAAGCAAAGAAGGCATTATTTCAGGCAAGGTCATCTTCCTAAGGGGAGTGGAAGGAGGCTGTTACTTCAGTCGTGCTGACCAAGTAATTTTGCGTTGACTGGTTGAAGGTTATAATCCTGGGGGATTGGAACTGGTGAAATATTAAGTCTTGGTTGGCTGTCATGGGGTTGAGCACATGTGACTGCATTTTGGATTTGCTATCTCCTCTTTAGCATTTTACTCTACATGAAAAGCAGCCATAAGGTCCTGAGTTCTACCTTTCTACCTAATGAGCCAATCAAACCCTTACACGGTTGAAGATTCGAGAGCAGCTACCCTTGGCTCCAAGAAGCTCTGCTTCTCCAGTGAAACAACTATTTAGCTTGAGAAACAATATTAGCTATGGCACTGGACTCCACATGAAAAGATCCCTCATTAGTGTGGCTGGGCTGTTGGTTTTTCTGGGGCTGGCGCAGCATTAATCTCTTTAGCTATAACATACTCAAGTTACTGGTGTTAGAAAGCTGTCCAAGCAGTTTACAAAAATAGCAACACATAGCCTGTAAGAGTCATACATACTGCATTTCAGTCAACTGCCTCTACTTAGCAGTCGAAATTGTAGTTGTAGAATTGGGGGACTTTATAGGTCAGTTGAGCAAAAAGAAATAAAAATTCATTGTCAATTTTTACATTGTTAAAGGTTTAGGACTTTGGAAAAGTGGGATTTGGTCACAGTCAGCTGGGTCCTGGAACTAGAATCCTTTTGACATTATTAAGAATCAATTAAGCATTGTTCCCCTAGGTATTGCCTTGGCCCCTTGGCAATTTATCTAGGGTTTGTACATTCTGAGTCTCTTTGTAGGTGCAGTATAAATGGGTTTGATGTAGATCAAGGATCGTTTTAAAACTAATGAGTGGATCTCAGGGACAGACTAATGAAAAGCTTTACAAGAAATTTTCTCAACTGTCCTCTCTGCATGTGCCCAACTTTAAAGCATTTAGCAGTTTCCACCAACCTTTTTTAGAACAAAGTGACAAAACTTAAGGATCATATTTATTAAAGGCCCGATAAAGATTACACTACACAATAGAAATCTGGTTAAAAATGCACAATTTACAGCAGCACTGAGACTTAAATCTGTCCCAGAAAAGGAGACAGTTGGTTTTGCTCGAAGAAATTATCAAAGTCATAATTAAAAAATCCGTTGTTGAGGGATGTGTTAAAAGCAGATCATGGGTCTCAGCTTGTAGTGAATTTATTTTGAACCTCCTGAAGCAGACACTGCAAATTTTTACATTCTAATGAGTGAACTAAAAACATATATTTCAAAGCAAATAGCACTCATAAATTACATTTATGACACATGAGGTTGCTGACTGCTGAGCAGGGAGCACAGAGTAATGGTGCTAATATGCACTCTAGCTTGATTTTCTCAGTTCCCAACATGCTCTCATTCCACACTACAAATCTTTAAATGGCAGTTATATTTTAATTAATGTGATTATGTGCTGCCATTAGCAAACCCTCCCCCAGCACATTTCTCCTGCCAGGCCCATGAATGCCAGTAAACCATTAACATAAAAGGGCTGTTTGCTTATTAAATTCATCTACACAAATAGGCAAGGGTTGCAATTGTTGATTTGCCACTGAAAGAACAGAATGAGAAGGAGTTGCTCAATGTCTGGCAGTTGCAATTATCTGGTGTAATTAAGTCTAATTTATAAAGCCCCCCTCAAATGAGAAAGTAACAATTTTTGTTAATTAACAAGAGCATTTGTAAAGCTCGTTAACTCCATCATTCACAGTCCGCCTGGAAAAATGGGAGCATATGGCTATTAGGATGGGACATGTTGCATATGTGTATTTGTGCATTAATCTGTTTGGAAGGTCTAATGATTGAAATGGGAGCTAGAAATGGATGTTATATTACCGAGGAAAGAAGATCTACTGTTTTCATTTATCTTTACAGCAATGTGAGTGCTTTGTCATTATCTTCTGCATACGGTTTCATTATTCTGATACAGCACTCTACATTGCCTCATACCCTCATGCCCATAAGCCTGCAGGGTACAAGAGCACTTATCTTTCCTGATGACTGTTGAATCATTTAAAACAAGTTATTAGTGAAACAATTAAAATGATATTGGTTCACAATTGTATTTATAGCTGGCAGGCATAATGGAACATTCTGAATAGCAGTCGGGGGTTCTCAGAATGGATGGAAAATGCTGTTAATCAGAGACAAGAGAAACCTCTAAAGAAAACCTAAATTGCAAGAGCACATTAATTGTATTGGAGCATTTCATTTAATTGAGAACAAAGGGAAGGTAAAAATCATATTATCAATGTTTTATGAACATGAAGAAATAGGAAAATTACTATGTCATTTGTCACATATCTTCTGTTGGAAGTGAAAATTAAAAAGGCAGTGTTTAAGCAGAGCAGACCAAAATGTATCATGTTGTTGCACATTCTTAAAGGGTAAATAAAACATAACGAACAAATTAATAAATTAAGAAATACAGAGGAATATGTTGGGCAGAACACTCCCCACACAAGAGAAGATGCCAATGAAGCTTAGATTTTGTTAAATGGTTATGATGGCTATAAATGGCTATAAAAAACAATGAAGATCATCCCTGCTCCATTCCATACATAATTCTGAAGACATCAGATGATCTGCATGAAGTATATAAATTATTTCATTATTGCCTTTTGTGGTAAAAGTCATCAGAATTGATCAGAGACGATGACAACATATAGGTAGGTGAATAATGAACTTCTCCTCTCACATAAACCAATTCATTTTAAACATGCCTTGACTGGCATTATGGACAGGAAAGGTCAATTACACCACATGGCGTTTGTGCGCATGTGCTATCTACGCTTGAAGGAAGCAACAATGGAGGACTGGAGTTGGGATTGGTGACGGTGAGAATGAGCTTGGTTGGAATAAACAAAGCTCAGATTACAGTTTTCCTCTAATAAACCAAGAGATTTGGGAATTTTGCTTTCTTCGGTGAAAGTCAAGTTCATTAAGTCAGTGAGCTAGTCTCCAATTTACATGAGTTCATTTTTAGGTTGTACTCCAAATTAAGTAGCTTGATTGCTAACAGCAACTTAAAAATCTTTGCTTAGGCTGAACATAAATATAGAAAGTTCATATAGATAAGTAAATAGAGCATTAACTATGGACCTATCCACGGAGACTCCAAGATGGCTATTGTGTGGATAAGCGAACCACAGATAAGGAATAGAAAACAAGCTTTTGTATACAAAGAAGAACTTAAAGTGAATATTAAAAGAGTGAGTTAAGTTTTTAAGTGAGAAGCATTTTATTGACTGGAAAGGACAGAACTTGTTAAAATGATTACACACAAAATCATAATTTAAGGAGATAATCAGGAATGTGGATTTTTTTTTTTTTAAAGATTGTATTTATTTGACAGAGATAAACACAGCCAGAGAGGGAACACAAGCAGGAGGAGTGAGAGAGGGAGAAGCAGGCTTCCGGTGGAGCAGGGAGCCCGACGTGGGAGTCTCCGGGATCATGACCTGAGCTGAAGGCAGTCGCTTAACCAACTGAGCCACCCAGGCGCCCAGGAATGTGGATCTTAAGAAATATATTATAATAGTAACAACTAATGTCTACTGAGTTCTTACTGCATGCCAAATATTGTTCTAAATTTATGAATTGATTTTTAAAAATTACATAACATTCTTTGAAGTAACTCTGAACTTTGAATATCCTCATTTTACAGATGAGGACATTTGGATACAGAAAGTTGGTGTTATTTGCCTGATGACACATGGCTAGGCACTGCAAGGAAATCCTTTGTCAATTGATTCGACAGGTTGTAATCCATTCAATTGAATATTTGAATTATATATTGTTTCTTCTCACAAATCCTCTTCCACTGAGAAAAAAATATGAAAACATTCCTATGAAGATTTCTCCATATTTGTTTTTCCAGTTCTGAAATTACAGGTCTAACAAATATATTAACTTTTATAAAGATAGAATAATTTGGAGTCTCAGATCATATAACCAGTTAAAATAGCATTTTTCTGGCTGCCTCTTTCTGTCTGCTGACTTGCAGAGTGAGGTGATGGCCCTTGGAGGTCAGCAGGAGAGATGATGAAGTATAGAACTTAACTGCCCCTCGGTTTTTTTTCTCCTTATGGATTTCTTTGATTTCCACCCCCTACCCAGGTATATAGAACTGCCTGGTCCCCTTGCACAATTCCAATTTGTGGGGAAAAGGGCAAAAACATGACCTGCTTCAAGAACTACCTCGTTATCCTACAGTGGATGTGAACTGGTTTAAGTTTATTACTATTGCAAGACTTCTGATGGTATTATGCATACACTTGAATGGTTATTGTTTGCCTGAGTATTTTTTTTAAAGATTTTATTTATTTACTTGACACAGAGAGAGAGAGAGAGATCACAAGTAGGCAGAGAGGCAGGCAGAGGGAGAGGAGAAAGCAGGCTCCCTGCTGAGAAGAGAGCCCAATGTAGGCCTCGATCACAGGACCCTGAGATCATGACCTGAGTGGAAGGCAGAGGCTTAACCCTCTGAGCCACCCAGGTGCCCTGCCTGAGTATTTTTAAACTGCAACTTATTCTACCAATTAATAAAGAATTGATAGGATAGAAAAATATAATTTTGTCCTAAAAACGTAGAAAAGAATATCTAATTCTTACTTTTTTTTTAGTTTTCAATAAAGATCCCAGTGCATTTTTTTATTTTATATACCAGAATGTAGGAGAAATATTTCACACACTTTATCTAAATCCACAATGACAGAATAAACCTTAAAGACCATCTTTATAAGGTCTGTGTACGAAAACAAAACAGAATTTGAAATTATGGCCAGTCGATTCATTTTGCAAGTTTATTTATTTTGAAATTCTGGAACCCAATGCCTGATGAAGAAAGACAAATTAGTTATACCCAAGTTTCTTATCTATGTGTACTATCCCATTACATTCATTTTATTCAGACCTTATATCTATCTATCTATCTATCTATCTATCTACCATCATCTAACTACCTATATATATTTAAGCCTTTTATATATGTGCATGCACACACACAGACACACACATATATTTAAGCATTTTAGGGAAGGCAGTCTCAAATTACAAAGAATCATTTTGAAAGATTTAATGAGACAAAGCCAGTGTGAATTCAGAGATTGAAGGAAAGGAAGGACTAGTTTTGCCTGTTTTTCTCATTAATCATAATATCCATAGTGAAACAAACAACAAGGTATAGATTTAGTTAAAAATGCTGACTAAAGAAAGTAGTGAAAACTCTCAATACACATGTTGTTAAACCCTGAAATCTGTTTTCCTCAGAGCTTGTTAAATTTCTTAGAATTTTAGTAATAGTGTAAAATTACTTATATATATGAATCCCAGAAGAGGAAATTAAATAAAGGAGACCTTCTCTACTCTGAAGAGTTTAAGAAATATTTATTAAACTCTACATATAAAAAAAGTCATCAAATAAAATGAGATAATTCAAATGCGTAGTTCAGCATCTACTGGCACATTAAAAGTTCCCTAGATACTAGACCCTATAGCAGCTTAAAATACATTTTAACTCTTAAAATCTTATCATTGAGGTGGGAATGCAAGCTGGTGCAGCCGCTGTGGAAAACAATGTGGAGATTCCTTAAAAAATTAAAAATAGAGCTACCCTATGACCCTGCAATTGCACTACTGGGCATTTATCCCAAAGATACAGATGTAGTGAAAAGAAGGGCCATATGTACCCCAATGTTCATAGCAGCAATGACCACAATCGCCAAACTGTGGAAAGAGCCAAGGTGCCCTTCAACGGATGAATGGATAAAGAAGATGTGGTACATATATACAATGGAGTACTATGCCTCCATCAGAAAGGATGAATATCCAATTTTTGTAGCAACATGGACTAGATTGGAAGAGATTATGCTGAGTGAAATAAGCCAAGTAGAGAAAGTCAAGTATCACATAGTTTCACTTACATGTGGTACATAAGGGGTAATATAGAGGACAGTAGGAGAAGGAAAGGAAATGGGAGGTAGGGTAATTCGGGGAAAGAAACAAAACATGAGAGAATTTGTACTCAGAAACAAACTGAGGGTCTTGGAGGGAAGGGGATGGGGGGATGGGAGAGCCTGGTGTTGGGTACTGAGGGCACGTATTGCATGGAGCACTGGGTGTGGGGCATAAACAATGAATCTTGTAACACTGAACAAAAATAAAATTAAATTAAAAAAATGAACACCCACAATTAAAAAAATACTATCATTAAAATGGCTCCATTACTGGACAAAATTTTCTAACATCAAAAGGTAAAATATGCCATTGATATTCTCACTGTATAAAGATCAACATACAGAATGATTAATAGAAAAATAATAGCCACAGGTAGACATTTCTCTTCTATATAATCAAACTCAGTATTTTAGCTTAATAGGAAAACGTAGTCAGTGTTGGGGGGGCATATTCCTGCTTTGTGACAAAGTCATAAACAGTTGACTTGCAAAGTGTATGGAAAAAGTACCTTCAACTCTTCTGTACCCACAAGTATATATATACACACACACACACACACACACACAACCCTATAAAACTTCATTTCAGAGTAATTCAAAATTTAGTAAAATTTATATTTCTCAAGATAATTAACGAACGGAATTCGTCATTGCTCTCCAGCATCTTTTCAGCTAGTAGTGCTGTGTGCTGAGGACTAAGTTCTGGTTAACACGATGTTTTAAGGAATGATGTATACTGGCTGCATTCTGCTTTCTAGCCTTGCCATACTCAAGACCCCTGGGAACCAGGGGCAGGAACTAGACAATAAAAATAGAATAATATGAATAATTTTTCATATTTTCTTTCCTTTAAGCATCCCTAACTTTTTGCGGTTAAATATTTCTCAGCAAAACATTATCCAAGTTCTCCCAGATAGACAGTTTCTCACATTCTAAGGCTGTTTTAGAGCAGGTCATGTGCTGAGTTTTAGGTCCTTCTAGTTCACCATTACTGAATAAGGAGAAAGGAGAGAGAAAAGAAGACTTAACTTTCTTAGTAATAAGTTTTATTCTGTCTTATTTAGGGAGATAGGGAAGAGCAACGGGTGGGAAGCTGAAGTAGAGATGAGTCAGAAGCCAGAAGTACAGTACTCCCTTACTTTGCCCAGTCCCAACATTCCAGAATATTTCTCTGGCTTCTCTATGGCCAAAAAAAGCGGGAACAAATGAGGAAGTCAGAAAAATTGTTGTTTGGTTATACTAGTAAAAGGTCTTTCCTAATTGATAATGGAATTGAGTGAGGTTTCATAGCGAGTCCACTTCAATTAAATTTATGTTTTCTTCAGTCATGTGAAAGCGATGTCAGACTCTGCTTTCTGTTTTGGCGAAAGCCTTTCGGGTTTCTTTGGCATGTTCACATGCTCCCATAGCAGTTTGTTACCAAGTGGAACATTCTCTTTGGCAAAACTCCCTGAGTGCCTTTGTTTGACTAAGTTCAAACATCATTTTCTAATTGCATTTAATCTAATTACACCACATCTCATGTTCCTATAATTGTTGGTCACTACCTAAAGTGGGCCCTCCAGTTACTACTGCCTGCTTTTTTTCTTTCCCATGCCCTTTCTTTGCTTCATTTCTCCCTGCTTCTGCTTTCCTCCCTCTCAGATCTTCACAGGGAATATTCAGGAACTTTATGGAATACAAAAACTCTTATACTTATTCTTAACTAGGTAGTTATCACAGGGTCCAAAGATGGGAGAGGCATTCTGCCACCTCCTCATTGCCCGTGGTCCCGGGTCCTGCCTTCCCTCATGGCTATCGTCTTCTAGTTTCCTGGTGACTACTTCATAGTTAAGGATTTACATTGCTTTGTTCAATACCCAGGCACCATGCTCTGTGACAGTACTTTTCATGCAGTTTATCCCTCTCACTATCCACATTCATGGCTCTTCACTTTGGCCCTCCCCTGCTAACCCTACCCACCTACCCACCCATGAACTCACAGATGCATGGATTCTACACGCAGTTCATCTTTCACTTTCCATGAGGATGTATGGATTTTGTCATCTAGTAATGCCATCAGATCAAAAAACTTGAACTCAATTCCTTAATCTTTATCCAAAGCTACTTAATCATTCTGACTCTCTTACCTTCTCTCTTACATGGAGACTTTAATGATCTCCATTTTCCATTAACCTTCCCTAGAACTTCTTGGTCTTTGCAAAGAGTGCTAGAAGGTAGTATGACTCTGCAGAGGTCATCGTTGATTTCCATAAAAGCTTATCATCTCTTTATGCAACTTCCTTGCTCTCATTCCAAGTCCAATGCATGTTTGAGTTTGCCCCTGGCATGAACTCAGGGGAAGTGTACACCCCATACTTCTTTAGCATCTCTTCTTCTGCATGGCACTTGTAAAACCCTGTTCTAGTTCAAGTATCCAGTCATCCTTTCCATCTCATGTACCTGCGCTGCTGAGTGAGCTGTTGGAAAGACACCACAGCTTTGAAGACAGTTGCCCTACACATTCACATTTCCTAATCTTCTGTCTGCTCTTTAATTCTATTTAACACTTAACCCTGTTAATGTATTATAACAGCTTTTTTTCTTTTTCTTTTTCTTTTTCTTGGGGGGGAATATAAAGTCACTCAAGTATTGACTCAAAAATGTCTATATCTCTGGATACATTCTTAACTCTGCCCTCCAGGATCTGAAAACAAGATGCTCTCTTTTCTCTATAAAACTAGGTCTTCTTGCTTCCCTAATATTCCATCTTCATCAAGAACAGGGTTACTTTGTTGTCCTCTCTGTCTTATCTTCTACTCATCTGTTATACACACATCCCTGTCAAACTAATTTTCCTAAAACACAAGTCTTATCCTGTCACCACTCCTAAAATCCTCTCCAACAGTTCTCTGTTGCTTTTAGGCTGAAGTCTAAATATTTCAACTTCACTTTCAAGACTCTGTGCTACTTGATTCCAGATGTCTCATCTCTTATGTATTGACCCTTGCAGTCGTTTCCTCCTACCTTGGGCATTTATGTGGAATCTTTTGCCTAGAGCACCCTCCCTATCATCTACCTGCTTCTTTACTTGATAACTCAGCTGGTCCACCCTCCAGTGAGCCAGTCCACTTTTGCACTGACCTCAGGTTTCATTTGATCCTTCAGATTTCAAATTGGACTTCTACTTTCTCTGAGAAGACATCTCTGAACCTCCAGATTTAGATTAGGTGATGTGATTCCCTGAAATCCCTAACATGGACTTTATCACAGTGTGTTTTGATTTTTTTTGCTCACTTGTTTATGTTTCTCACTGGACACTAAGCACTGTAAGGTCAAGTACAACATCCATCTTTTTCACTGACTCTTCTTAGAGGCCAAGTGTTACAATCTGAAACATCAATATTTTATGAACCGAATACCAATGGAATTGGTAAGATGATAGATCTAAGAGTATATGCAGATAAGCAATTGAAATCTAAAAGGACTCACAAGAACATATAATCTGCCTTACAAAGACAAGCAGGAATGATAGGCATGTGATCTGAAAAAAAAAGTCATTTAGAAATTCTCCCCTCCCCCCAAGGTAAACAAGAAACAAAAGACTTTAAGAATCAAGGCAGATGTTACCAAAATTCCTTATTCCTTTGGCATTACTTATCGGTTTATTTGAAGAGAAGGTAAATAATGCTCAGATTAAGAAGACAGCATTTGCTTCCACAACCTTATCAGAGCCTGACATCAAGTGTTGAGCCAAGTTGAGGGTTTTCTAAAGAAAATATTCTTAGTTTCTGTAGATGACCAGATGCATCAGAGGATCTGGAGTTCCTATAGGCTGTGTAAGAAGTCAGAGGCATGGAATGGAGATATTTACAAGTATGATTGACCATTACAAATAAGTCCCTATTAATATTTTCTATACTGAGGTACAGGGGAGATGGAAAATTTTTGAATGCTTGACTATCTTTGTTGACTCTACCATTGCTCCCACACTAGCTGAAAACATTTTTCTTCTGTTTTTGTTCAATACATTTCTGTTGTTTATGTAAAGTGCTCATTCTGTATTCTTTCTAACCATATGCTTTACTTATTAAGTGCCAAGTACACTAGACCCAAGGTCTGAGGCAGAGGAGTCATAAAGAGAAACTTGCTTTTGGACTGATTCTCTCAGAGAGAATGAGCTAGCAATCTGTTAGAGGGCCCATGGACTTTTTGCAAAAGAGTATCGCAGGGGTGTTCTCTCTAAAGTACCTATTTAGTTGTATAGGTTAACTAATGGTCACCAAAAGCCTTTATTTTACATCAAGTATTTTAGTTACCTGGTGCTTCTCAAACTACATTAGGACTACAGAGGCAGGATATAAACCTATCTATCTATCAGGTTATAGGGCATATGAAGCATTTTAGCATTATATGCATCATCTATCAGAAAACTCACTAAAAAGATTGGGTTTAACAAAGATTTCTATTTATGTTATGCAGAAAGAAAAAATCCTGAAGGACTTCCAGTGTTTAGTAAATAATAATTAATTATAAATATTTCAAAATGTATAACTCCTCATAGCCCTTCTCTTTCATTTACTTTTTCCTGTTTTCATTTATGAAACATAAAATACTTGTATGTAGTTTTTCATGCACATACATTCCTGCAGCAAACTTCCAAGTTCTATTATTTTATAAAGTCACCAGTATTTTGAGATTTTTTATTACTACCACACATCTTTTAGTTGCATCATCCTGACAGTTGGGGAGGTCAGAGTTTTTTGTGTTTATTATTTTTTTTTCACTTCAGGTCAGGATTCAAAATTTTAAAAATCACCATGTCTTTTTATCTTATGTTTCATTACCTTGATAGACTGTATTGTTAGTAAAATTATCAAAAAAAAAAAAAAGGCAACTTAGCTAGTGTGGGAACTAGGATCTGCAGTTTTTAATTCAATGGGAAAGCCCTAGATCAGGGTAATAATTATACCACTGAAATTATGCCATGCGGTCGGCAGCCACAAGAAAATAGTAATGCACCCTTACCCTTAAATAGCCCAGAATAGAATCCCTGGAGTCTGTATTTTAAGTGAAATGCATGGGCAAAGGCAGAGGTGTAAATACTGGATGTGAAGCTTCTAGTAAGTTCTGTCTCTCCCCAAATTATTAACATAAAACAAGTGAGTCAATCATCAGCCATTACAGCACACTGTTAGTGGGAATGGAAATTCACCCATTGTCTTTCTGAAATGGTTACTTCCTCCAGAATGACACTTAAACTCCTGGTCTCCAGAATGTTGCTTGCATGAGGCCCTAGGAGTATGAATTACTGGCTGAGTCATCAGGTCACAGAGACCTCAGATAGAAATTTCTGTTGTTTATTTAGGAAATGAAAGAGATTTGTTGAAATATGGAAATTACAGTCTGTCAAGAAAGCCTCTTTTTTTCACGCATTCTGAAGAAATAGGCAAGTGCTATAAACAACCTAACACTAAAATTTTTTCAATGCCACAATTCAGAGAAATAATAAAATGTAATTGATAGGCTTAGAAAGGGGCTGTTGTTTTTTGAGCGGTTTTTGCACCACAATGTTCTATTACTGAAATAATTTACTTTTTTATATCGGGTGCTGATATCAGAATTTGTACATTTCTGGTATAAAATAACTTTAGGCATTTTAAATATATTTTATGTCTAAGTAAAAACCAGAGGAGGAAGCTTTGGTGTTCCTAAACCGTTCTGGATATCTTATATTTCCCTCTGTTCGAAGAGTGCACCATAGTCATTCAATGCACAAGAAAAGAAATCTTGAGCTCAAATACTCTTAGGCAGCCGTGAGAACACACAGCCAAGCTGAAGGACTTCCCAGATCTGAGCAGTAAGTTGCACTTCTTGGCTGATGGATGCCAACACACACAGCTCCCTAAATCACCCCTACTTTAATATCCAGGCCCTGCCGAAGGGACGGGGCTGATGTGAGCCTGAATCCAAGCCTGCCTCTGTTGGATTTCATTCAGCTGGAAAAAGGAACATGTAACAGCCACTGGGAATAGGCTTTGCTTATATGGGAAGTCCTCCCAGCCACTGCTTTAACTCCAGTGACCTTTTCTCCAACACTTAAGACTGCAAGGAACTTGAGCGATGTGGGAGAGAGGGGAAAAACAGTTTTTAGAATTTTGGTTGGCAGGACTGCAAGCTACTGACACCATACAAATCTTGCAACAAGAGGCCAACTCTGATTGCTGAGGCTTACTCCTTCTTTCTCTATAGATAGTCTACTTAATGACACATGTGCTCTTTTCTTTTTTTAAAGAATATTTCTGATTTCTGTGGTCTACTTGCTCACATGCCTTTCTCTCCCCTAAATTAACAAGTTCCTCCAACACTTCAACTCCAGGAGAGGCAAGACCTACCTCTCCTCTAGGATGCCTGCCTGGGACTGAAGACTGGATACTTACTTTTGGTTAGCTAATTGTTGGTCTGTATACTTCCAACATTTCTCATTTTACCCATGGTGAAAAATAAAACCTCCATGGGAAGCTAGCACATACTTAGGGGATTGATTCGTTTCTTGCTTGTCAGCACTTTAGGAGGTGGGGTGCAAACAAAGTGCTCCCTTTCACTAGAATTGAGTTCTCGTTTGGCTCCTGGCCCACTCTACAGATAACCAAACAGAGGCAAGCACACCACATCCCAGCACAAATTGGGGATATGGGACGTCTGTAAGAGGAGATGAGAATATATTTCATTCCCTATCACAACTCTGGAATGCTCATTATTTTCAACTTTTCTAGCTGAGTATGTATGTAAGCATTGGTTAAAGAGTATCCTGTATATTTAGCTCCCTTGAAAAGTCACTAGATAGAATTGAACTCCACTTTTTAGTGAAGTAAATACTCTTGTTATTGTTTATACTGCAAACCAGAATTTGCAACACTGAAAAAATATGAAAGCTGTGGCTGCTGTTTTCTTGGAAGGAAATTCTTTATTTCTCAACCTAATTTATTACAACATGAGTCTGGATCGTTAGAGAGAATCAGGAATGATTTTAATCCCTTGAGGAAAGGTTTCTCCAAAGGAGTTCTTTCTTTTGTCAGTGTGCTACACGAATGACTTCTAACCCTGCTTTGTAAGATTTAAAACATCTTTTTTTTTTTCTTTTCGTATAATGTTTTGAAGGAAATGGAGATTTGCTTCCTTATTATTCAATCTGATGGCTCTATTCGTGTGCATTTAGCTTGCATTTAGTAGACAAAAATGGAATGCATTGGTTCTAATTTATTTCAGGTATAGACCAGTTAATAGAGTGTAAGAGCGGTCTTGATACTACTGTAGATGAAGCAGTCTCTGATACACAATCTCTTGGGAGACCCTTTGTATAAACGAAACACCTACTATTTGGTATTGACCAAGTGCTATAGCTCTCATATGTGGTAGCTAGTCAGTTACAAGGTGAATTGAATCCTCACACGTTGCAGAAATATTTCGCTGATGAAAACTCCCCAATCTCTAGAGTGCATTGGTTCTTGATATTCCTGAAACATAGCCACCTATTAACCTCCAATAATCAGGGTTAATTTTTACTCATGTAGGGGAAAAATAGAATTCTCTCAGCCGATATAGTAATTGACACTGGTAAACAAGCAAATAGGAAAATGAAAAGATGGGCTCAGACTATAATACCCCTAACACTCTGTGTATAAATCCTATATAGATGTTGATGCCTTGATTTACTTTCCATATCAAAAGCAGTATCTTTCCTAAGGCAATATTCAAGGAGTTTTTAATGAGTGGACTGAGCTATGAGGATGACTTTAAAAAAAATAAATTTAATGATTTTTACCTTAGGTCCTGTTGTGGGAAAACCTACATGAGACCAGATGAATGTTAGGTAAATACTCTTTACTAGAGGTGAGTGGAACTTAAAAGTGATAATGTCTTAATTGTCAACATTGCTGTCTTAAATAGAGCAGTGATGAGTTTCAGAGAGAATAACATTTCAGGATTAATGCTTAAATTAACAACTCACAACTGCAATCCATCATGTTGAAGATAGGTGAAGTTTATATTCAGGGATACCTCTTACATTTTCTAGGATTTCTCGGCCTTATTAATTCAAATCTTACTCTCAATGCATGCATACAGCCAAGATAATTACGAGAAGGCAAGATCAAAGCCAGCATATTATAGTCCTATTCCATTTTCTGCTGATGTGAGTGATCTGCTTCTCCTTTGATGTTGTATGCTTCCACAGCGAAAGTACAGAGGATAAAAATACTACACCATGTAATCTGGCATTTATCCCATGAGAGCAGAATTCCAAATTGTGACACATGTCAAGAAGTCAAAAAAAAAAATAACTTAAAAGAGTCCTATGCTTTATAAAGTGACATACTCTGCATTTAAACACCATCGAACATCATTTTCCATTACAAATTTAGTCCCTGATATAAAATTCAAAGAATTTCTGTAACTTTAGTAGAAGAAAATAGTTACCATATTTACTAGCAATTACATTAAACGTGTGCCTGAGCCTTTAGTCCACCTAATGAGCGCCGTTGAGAGGAAGCAGACACACAGCGTCAAACTCATATTTGTGTTTGTACATCCATTCCACGATTTGGAGTCAGTGTGTACTCTACACATATATGCAGCTGGTTTTAGTTTGCTATGAGTCTTCTATCACCTTAGGTCACGAAGTTGAGCAACTGGCAGATCTCTGAACTAGTTGTTGTTGATCAGAGAAACAGAGTTCTTGGTCTATAACATTGTATTTAACTTAAATATTCTTCCTTATGTTCTATTGGCTGCTAAATGTTGCCAGTCTAATCATACTGTTTCTGTCTTAGTTCACCTTTTAGAAATATGTTAAATGTGTGTGTGTGTGTGTGTGTGTGTGTGTGTGTATGCACACACGTGCATTTGGTATTCTTCCATATACATGAACATAGAGACTGAAGTATTACTTTTAAATTACCTTTCCTAGAAAATTAAATTGAATTCTTGCCCTTTTGGAGGAAAACAACATTTTCCAATCATTCCTAAGTTTCTAGTTGATTCTAGTCCTTTCCATTTTGGATTCAGACCCTTTGAGCTACCATGATCAGACATAAATGTTTTGTCAAGAAAATGGAAAATTGTTTTTTAGAGGTTGTCACCTCTAAAACACAGTGCCCAAGACAAAGAAAACCAATTCAATAGAATACAACTTAATGTGCACACTTCACTTTCAATCAAAATCAAAGCTATTTTTTATTTTGAAAAATAATGGCTTTCATTTTTCCCATGAGCTAAATATTCAAGGACTTCTGACTGTCAGAATGATTGTAAGGTATGGCAATATAAGAAGACCAAAACAAATATATAATTTGTTTATAATTTCCTGTTTCTACCTTCTCCATTATTGGGATGAGCTTCTAATAATGTTGAAGACAATAACATAAAGATCATGAAGTAGAGTTTGAATATGTCACAAAGAAATAAGTCTAGTGATCTTTGACATGTTATGGAATATGGTGGTGCTAGAACACTGAATATGAACATGTTTCCTGGTGACTTTTGGAGACTGTAAACATGCAGCCTTGATATAGACCTCTGACAAAATTTTAAGGTACATTTTAAACAAATATTTCTGAAATAGTGTGAAATTAAGAGTGGGAGTCACATTTGGTCAATATCGGTTCAGTTAGGGCCAATTGCGTCTGTGTAATCTCAATTCCTTTAACTTGAATGCTATAATAAGAAAATACCATTGTACTCCATTAATTAATTAATTATTTTAAAAGATTTTATTTATTTACTTGACAAAGAGAAAGAACAAGCAGGTAGAGCAGTAGACAGAGGCAGAGAGAGTAGCAAGCTCCCCATTGAGCAGAAAGCCCAAGGTGGGGTTCCATCCCAGGACCCTGGGATCATGACCTTAGCTGAAGGCAGACACTTAACTGACTGAGCCACTTAGGTGCCTCTCTACCCCATTAATTAACTTAATCCTGGTGTTTTTGGCTCACTGATTGTTAAGTACGACACATGAGGGCTTTCTTCGTGTTCATTGGGATCTCCTCTTCCCTCACTGGTTTCTTCTTTTCAGCTTACTTTTCTATCTTCCTCTTCATTTTTCCTCACCTCCAAACACTGGATTTCTCAGATGTTAAGCATCTGAGCTCCTTAGTTTTCTATCTATACTCGATGCCTAGGTCATCTTCCTTATTCCTACAGCTTTAAATACCACCCAGATGCTAAAGCCTTCAAATTTCTACCCCTAGAATCACACCTCCCCCTCTGAATCTAGAATCATATACCCAACTTTCTTCTCAATTACCTATTTTTGGCATTTATATTTTTCTATCATTTGACCCTATTGAGCCATTATTATGTTTTAGTCACTGTTCTAAAGGTTTAGATAAGAAATTAATTTAATCCTCATAATAACTTCATAAAGTTAATAACATTATTATTCTCAAATTGTAGGTCTATATGGAAAAAGTGATATGCTCAAGTTTACACAGAAATCTATAACTCAGAGTTAACATGTCCCAAATATAACTGATTTCTTCTCCACTACATATCCTTTGCCAGTTTCCCATGCCAATATACAGCACATCCATCCAATCTGTCAACTGTCACCATTAAGAATGTTTGTCCTTATATTTATGCTCTAAATTAAAATGATAATATCCTTTGCTTAGTATGTTTACTTTGGTTGCATGATGTAAAAGAGATTCAATTTTCCTATCCCTTGCTATCACTAGAATGTGTTGTTTTGTTTCACGGAGCTCACCGCTGCCGAGAAGAAAGGCTGTAAATCCCCATCTCCTTTGTAAGTAGCCAGGGCCCTATGTCTATGTTCCAACTAAATGAAAGTTTCATGTGTGTCCATCAAATGTGACTTTAAAAGGAACACATAGACTATTTGTGGAGCCGACATCTAAATAAAAATGAAATTTTGTTTTTTATTTTTTCATAATAACACATTTGTACCCAGAAGATAGATGTCCAGGCAGACAGGGCCTTCCCCAGCCTCAGTCACTTCCAGATACACCCACGTCATCGTATTCTCACCAATGAAAGATGAGTCAAATGATTCATATGTGTCATTTCTACTTCTCAGACTTGAAAAATTGCTCATGTGTTTTACTTTTTCCCCTTCGCGTGAGCTTCATGGTGGACTTGTCTATGTTCCAGGTTCAGCTGTGTGAACTAAGACTAGAAATGATGAGGAAGAAAACTTGTGTCCTTTGGAAGTGAAGAGCAGCCAGCCAAACTAACCTGGGATGACGAATGTGGGGAAAACAAAACTCTTTATTTTTCCTTTATTTGGGATCTATCAGTGGTTTAAATTTTTATCCTAAATAATGCACGTTTTCTTATCATTCAAACTTCCTTCCTGCTGAAATGTGAATTTGGAGTGTTGGAGCTTGAAAAGTCATCTTGGACAATGAGATAAAAGCTACATGCTGATGACAGAGTATCCAGATTCCTTTGAATCTTGGAACACGTAAGAGCCCAGGGCGGCACATGCTCAGATTCTGTGTATGTGAAAGCGTGAAATGGTGGCTTTATTTGATCCACTTCTATTTTGGATTTCTGTCACTTGAGCTGAATGAAATTCTAATGAATTAACTGGATTGTATTCTCTACTAAGTGAATTGTTTGCCTTCTGTCGATTAGTATAGAGCTAGTTCCGAGGGAATTCTGCTCTGGCTAAAAGAGTTGCTTCCAGTCTGGATATCAGCACATTCTTTATTTATTATCTAAGAGAACATGGTTCTTTCCAGGCAGTCCTTCTTCATGAGCTATTATGTCACATGTACAAATGAGTGGGCATTGTTATAAACCTGAGATACAGGAGTTTTCATTACAAAGTTTCCATTTATCTTGTTTGAAGAGTTGCCTATTTCTTTCCTGTGATATCCCTAGAAGATAAATTTGTTGCAATAAGATAAAGGAAATTCTTCACTGAAAACCACAGCAAACACTCAGGTCAGTTTTAAAGTGTATTTTCCACACCCCACATTATTATAGCAGGTCCAATTAAATTTTAGTGCCCAGGGACCATTCCGGCTATTATTTTCTAATAGAATGCAGTATAATATTATCTTTGAAACGGTTTCTGCTAAAATTACCACTCTCACCACCCCACTCTGGCTTTATTAACTTTATGTGGACTCCCTAACTTAAATTGTCTCCAAACTCATGTTCTATAGTTCCAGGCCAAAATTTAGAATTTTTGTATATTTGGGGAATAGCCTTATAATCCATCCCATTTCAGAACAAAGTCCTATAATTATTACAAAGAAAGGAAGAAAAAACCCTGCAAATTGATAATCTAATATCCACGCAGAATAGCCCTTCTTTTGTTTTATTAAACTATCAAAAGAAAATTTTGGCCTACTGCAAAAGTTCCTAGGCAATTAATAATTGAGTATATTTTCAAAATAATAGTAGTAAATAATACTGAGAGGCTAAAATATTGTAAGCCTAATGTAGATAATTAGGGCTAATATTTTGCAGCACTTTACTGTCGGAAACTTTTTAACAGCAATTATTCCATTTGATTCTCATACTTCTATGCAGCATGATGAACAGGTATTGCCATATTAGGCATTTTTTTTTTTAAAGATATGTAACCTAAGGTTTCTATAACTTCAGCAACTATCTAGTTAGCATGTAGCAAAAGTAAGCCTACAGATTCCGGAAACTGTTATCTTCTTACTTGCCATATAGTGTATAAATTAAAAAAAAAACAAAACCATAAATATCTCTCTAGAAGATTGCACCGCTGTCCTTACACATAAGAGGAGAATTGTGTCCATTTATGCAGAAATAGAATAGATGAGAAATAAGACTTAATAAAACATCTGTCTGCTTTGCTGGGATACTGGCCAGTAGGAAGAACATGCTTTTGGTTGAGGACATGACAGGTTTTAGTTAAATATTTTAATGAAGCCCATTTTTGCTTTTGTTTTTTCTGATATGGCTTCTTCTAATTCAAAGTTTGGGTTTACCTTCAAAGAAAACATCCAATGCCAGAAGATAAATCTATACTGGGCAATATTGTTTGTAATTATCATCACTATTTACATTACTGCCATGAAAAATGTTTCTTCAATTGTATTTTAAGTGAGAGAGGTCATGTCTTTTCATATGTTCTTCATAAAACTAAAAGTTTAGCATAGAAGAATCTTTTTGTTTAACACCAGTAAAAGGACAGATAATTTTTTGGCCTGTGTGCCCCGATCCTAACAACGTAATTTGAAAGTAATACGCTTTTGAAAAGTCTGAGGCAGTAATCCTGGGTACCTCGGGATCTATCGGTGGCTGGCTGCCTAAATATTTTGATCAAAATGCCTACTTGATATAATTTATATTATGTTCTTTAATAAAATTTCAGTTTTTAGCAAAACTGCCCCATTGACTGGTGGTTTTGGCACCTTATGTAGAGAGCTGGTTTCTTTTTCTTTAATGATTATTCCCGTGCCTAGTGATTTCTTAAAGGAACTCATCTGATACAAATGCCTTAAGTATTATCAGTAATTCAGGGAAACACAAGGAAGTTTAGAAAGGGGATAATTCAAGCAGCTTCGAAACCACTGTTAAATTTATGAAAAATATGTATTTTTCCCCTTTCCCTTGGTAAACTGAACAGAAACCAACATAAATGGTGCATAAAGCTTTCATGATTTAAGCCCTAGGCTACATATTAAAGTGGTCCCCACTGTATTCGCATATAAACAGTGGCACCATATATTAAGAATCACAATAATAGCAAAACAACTATAACATGATTAGCATGATTTTATTTTTATTTTTATGGCTTCCTGACCAGTTTGACAACATCCTCCTGGCTTTCAGGAAATGCCTAAAATGCCAGTTATGCATACTTCGTGTCAGAGAAGACAGACAGCTTTAGTTTTACTCATGGGATCATCCACAGGAAAGCTTCTCGGAAAAAATTGGGGGGTCTCAAGTTACAATGAACATTCCATATACAGGCTTCCTTGTTATCAATTAACTCAACTTACTTCTTCATCAATTTTTTCCCCCTTCAGTCTTGATGGTTTTATGACTTAGACCCAGGCAATACCCTTAGGCGGTCCATGTGATAATTGACACATTTTCTAACACGGTATAGTGATGCCCAAGTCACTGCTTTCAGGCCGTGACTTGAGCTTATTGGAGTCTGCAGCAGGGGCTCCTTTTATCCTCATACATCAGAATCCACTGACAGCTCTCCATGCAGGGACCACGCAGATCTCTCCCCCAGGAAAATATATGCAAACACCTCCAGAACATTGTTATGGTTGCTAGGCATCACAATGGTGACATCTTTATGATAAACACAGTATGCAGAGGAAGGTCTAATAAAAGAATAACAAATTATTACATGCAAAGGGCAATTTTACAAGATTAACGGGAATCATAAATTACTGCTAGCATCAGAATACCATGGTACCTTTTAAGACATTTCACAGGGAAGACAAAACGAACCGCCTTATAAAAACCCAGAGACTGTAGCAGGGAATAGCAAACTGCTTTTCCGCATATCTGAAAGATAGTGATGATACTTCCTTTATAATATGGTGAGTTCAGCAAGTAATTATGACAAAATAGGGTTATGCATGCGGTTCCTGCTAAGGTGGTTATTATTCTTTTTCATACAGTTATTGTATGTCCAGTAACATTGCAATCTCTATACTATTAACTTAATCAAAAGCCTGTAGGATTTTATTTCTAAAATAATTTCAATATGTGAAATATTACATAGTAATTCCCAGGAATCAAATATATTTTATAATAATTAGTTAATATATGTTTTTAATAGGATAGTAGGAGTTTTGGAGTTTCTTTAAAAGGCAATGAATCACTTCCCTTGATGATTTTGATCAGGTGTTCAAGAAATAAAAAGAAAAAGATTTCTAGATTTTCATATTTAATTTACATTTCTCTTTTACTTTGAAAAATAACCAATGTTTCTTACTTTTTATTATCTGTACTTATATTACAGAGTGAGAAAAAAGTTCTATTACTTGAACCTTGGAGACATGACATTTACAATACATAGAATTATTTTATTTTGTTAAAAGAACAGTAGCTATTCAGTCATTTCCTTTGGTAAATGTAATCTAAGGTAGAGAGGACGAAGGAAGGGAAAGAGGGAGAAAGGAACAGAGAGAGTAGAGAGAACGAAGACCTGAAGGAAGGAAGGAAGGGAAGAAGAAAGGAAGGAAGAGAGGCTACAAGACTTTCCAAGTTGAACTCCCTCCCCAAATACTCTGATACCTCGAGTTGAAAAGTTGAGTTTCTATTAAAATACCTTTAGGGGCACCTGGGTGGCTCAGTCAGTTGGCATTGGACTCTTGGTTTCAACTCACATCATGATCTCAGGGTCCTGGGATTGAGTTCCATGTCAGGCTCTGTGCTAAGCTGCAGGTCTGCTTGTCTCCTTCTCTCTCTTCCCTCCCCCACCACATAGACTCCTCATGCATTCTCTCTCTCTCTCTTAAATAAATTAATTTAAAAAATAAAGTAAATATTTAAAAATAGCTACTTTAAGTTATGATTCATTGGATAGAAATAGTGCAGCCAACCTTCATTGGTGAGCTATTTATTGCTGTTGTGGGTGAGCCATTGGATTCAGACTTGACCTAAGGACAAGTTGAAATTAAAAAAAAAAATGCATTCACATTCCTTTTATACTGTTTGTTACTGCTCATGAATACATGAGATATGGTCTGTATCCTATTTATCTCCTTACCACCACTGTTATAGCTCTTTCTACTATGGCTGCCATGTAGTGGTAACTCATAAGTAAGGGAAAGGATATTTGGTATGGTTTTCCAATAGCATCATACTTCAAGTGCTTTCTAAAAGGATGGTGCTCACCTGATCAGAATAATAAATATTTCTTTTGACTCATCTTGAAATCTTCTCAAGGTGAGTTTGCAATTGCCAACAGTTACTTGTAGGTGGAAAAGGAAAGTGATTGAGTTATTATTGATAATAACTGGGTATAGTTTGGAGAAAGAGTTGGGGAGTGAGGTACTGAAAGGAAGCATCAAATTTCCTCAAGAATTTATGCATCATCCTCCTCATTGGGAGACACACAAAGAGAAAATGGAAGCTCATGCAACTTGAATATTTAATGAATATGATTAGGTATCTATCTGTGAGAGTCATTCATATTGTTCCTTTTTTAAAAAATATGAATTGCTTTTTAAATTATCATGTAGAAAATGTTTTACTTATTTCTTCTTGAATGCTCTTCTGTGTTTATATAGATCCAAGTTTCTGACCTATATCAGAATATTTATTACATATTTGAAATTGTGACTATGAAACAACCACTAAGGAAACTTATATTTAGCTATATCTTACGTGGTTTTACACACCTATGGGAGGGCTTTTGCACAGTGGGTAATAGTGTATACTGTAAAGCCCATTTCCTGGGATCCTTTTTGAACAGGAATAATTTTGACTCTTTTTAATTTTGTGACTTGGATGAGTTCACCTTTGGGTGTCCCAGTTGTGAAAATGGAAATAATAATAGTTCATCCCAGGGGCTTTTGTTAAGATTAAAAGCACTGATAACATTTAATTCACTTAAAACAGTGCCCACCGGGGCGCCTGGGTGGCTCAGTTGGTTAAGCGACTACCTTCGGCTCAGGTCATGATCCTGGAGACCGGGGATTGAGTCCCACATCGGGCTCCCTGCTCGGTGGGAAGCCTTCTTCTCCCTCTCTTACTCTCCCTGCTTGTGTTCCCTCTCTGGCTGTGTTTCTCTCTGTCAAATAAATAAAATCTTAAAAAAAAAATAAAACAGTGCCCACCAATAAAGGCTTATATGTCCTCCAGAGCTGTTTTTTTTTTGTGGTTGGTTTTTTTGTTTGTTTGTTTCTTTGTTTGTCCTACAGAGCCTTAAGAAAAGAATGGTTTATGAGAACTCTTGTCTTGAATTCAAATATGGCTTTTGTAAGCATTAATTCCAAAACTGAGGTCATCTAGGCTTAGGGATATTTTAGCTAACAAAGATATTTCCATTTTTCTGTGAGTGAGAAAAAACCATACATGGTCACAATGGGATGTACTGATAAGGATATGTTTTTCTTTTTGTTTCTGCAGTTGTTATTGTTGTAATAAAATTCCACTTGAAAGCAGGTTGATTAGCTTTGACTGGTAAGGAATCAGCCAGCATGTATTAACAAAATATATAATGACATTGGTATGTAGTCAATTTTCACCTGGTAGGTGAAACATTTCAAAAAATAAATGCATAAGGGAAAAACAGGAGGAGTTCTTGATAGAAAAAATCAGGTGGAGCCACTGGACTATCTTTTTATTTAAAAAAGTAAAAATTTTTGAAAGGGGAAGTTTTAGATTTTTACAACCTTATCTTATGGATTATAGGCACAATATGTGATGAAGAGTAGTCTGTTTTTTTTTTTTTTCTTCCTATAATGTTTTGCATTTGGCTTGGAATTAAAAAAATACATATATTCCACTAACACATGAATGAAAAAAATGCCTTTTCAGCTTTTATTTCAAAAAGACATTCTATGCATTTTATAGTAACTAAACATAAGCATAATCCATGAATTAGTGGAAAAGATCAATTTTTAGGTATATAGTAACTGTATTTTTACATATTATCATAGTAATACTAATAAGTCATATTTATGGGTCCACTATATGAGAAGTTCAAAGTGTTTTATGAATATTATACCCATTAATCCTATGTGACAAGTATGACTATTCCCAGTTCACAGATGAAGATGTAACAGAGAGGCTGCTGCGTCAGCAAAAGAGTTGGTTCTGTCTTGTGAGAGAGAAATGTTGACCATATGGATGACTTTTCTATGAAGAATACCTTGAAGACCAATTTTGTTTTTGGAGGAATGCAGAACAGCCATAGATCAATGACAATTTTTGAAGTTCTTGGAACTAAGTTAGTCTTCCTTGAAAAGTTGAAGCAACATCCATGAATTTGTTAATGATGGGATCTTACTATTCTGAGTTAGCAACAAAGTAGACATCAGTGAATTTTTCATTAATCTTGCTTTATTAAATAAGGACATTTTTACCCCCTAGAGGTCTTGCTGCCTCAACTTCTAACGAACACAGGATCTTCCTTTGCTCTTTGCATGGAAACTGGTAGGCTACAGCTCATTATGTGACCTTTCCGTTCCCATCTATGTTTAGCCTTTCACCTGGTCTCTGATTTCCAGTTTGGTTTAGTTTCATTATTTTGGGGGTCTTATAAATTTTGGCCTTTTATTGAATTTTTGAACCGTGGTCTCTTTCTTGACCTTCACTCTTACATATTTTAGACCTTTATAGATAAATAAGGCTAAGCAGATGGAACTTTTCCTCTAAGAAATTACTGAGTAAATAAAAGAAAGAAATATCAGTTGCCCAGCAAAGGAAGTATCAAGGACAAAGTATGAGTTCCTGTTACTTTATAGACAGTTGTAATAGAACACTTTCATTAATGTTCAAAGAGGTAAAAACTTGAAAGCAATCCTTTTCTATAGAATTAAAATTCTCTTGAGAATTCTGCTTAATATCAGCATCTAGTGCTATGAGTATGAATAAATATCAAAATTATGGTATTTGTGGAAGATAATTCTAGGTAAACTTTTTATGTAAAATTAATAAATCTGACCTTGCATATTTTATTTATTATTTAGCTAAGATCCCTCAATAATTTTTTCAGAATTAACTAATTTAAGACCATTAAGAAAATAAGTATCTTTTATTGTGATTGAATATTGTTGAATTAAAATAAAATAGCTCACAGATCCTCAGTATTACCTCAGAAGATTGTATATTATCTTCCAATCTCTTCTTGGAATTTTGGTCTGAACTTACTATCTCTAGTTCTACACTTAGCTCTACTTGAATTATCTCTTATAGTACTAGCACTTGATATACTTATACCCTATGATGTAGGACTTAGTATTTTTCTCATGCACGGCTAATTACACAGCTTTCATTTCCTTCCTATTTTTGACCTCATGCCTCCATCTTTGCACCAATGGAATGCATGAGTATTGGTGTCAATATAGGAGGTAAGGGAGCACCACAATTTCTTTATCTCTGGGAAGTCCCTAGAGGTCATTTAGGGACATAGTCAAAAGAAGATTTTTTGTCCAATTTACTACATGAATTTGGAAGCCTCAAAATTATAATTCAAACATTTAATAGTAAGCAAGACTGAAGCAAAAATGTGGTAGACTATCTGGAACTCAGGTTTGGGAATTAGATAGAAGAGTTTCCTGAAAGAAACAGAGGAAGTCAAAACCTTGAACCAATATTGAATTAAAGTGCTATCTGTAGCCTAGGATTTTTGTAGGAACAGCATAATTATTGTTTGAGAATGTAGAGTAAGAATGAGTTTATGGAGCTATATGAGAGTGACAGCATTTTTATTACCAAATGATGTCTTTTCCATTATTACTGCTCAGTAGGTAGACTATGCCTGAGAATGGTTAAGAAATTTTTAATTAGTGATGTCCTTTGCAGACAGAGATCAAATTGTTTTTCACATCATCAGCTCTTTGCAAGTGTTACTTAATGTCAAATAAAAAAAGGACATGGAATCCACAGAGAGCTCTGTGGTTACAAGTTGGTCCTTGCAAAAGGGATATATTAAATATAACAATAATAATAGTTACCATCTATCGAATAACTATGTACAAGGACTAGGCACTCTATTTCCATGTAAAACCTAATTCAGTTTTTTTCCGAGTCCAGAGTCTCTCATGTTTCATCTCCCTCTATGATTTACCCCAGTTCACATTTTCTTTCCTTCTCCTAATGTCCTCTGAGAAATAAACTGAAGGTTTTGGAAAGGAGAGGGGTGGGGGGGATGGGTAAGCCTAGTGGAAGGTATTAAGGAGGGCAGGTATTGCATGGAGCACTGGGTGTGGGACATAAACAATGAATCTTGGAAAACTCAAAAAAAATAAATTATTATAAAAAATAAAAATAATTAAAAATAGAACTACACTATGACCCTGCAATTGGACTACTGGGTATTTACCCCAAAGATACAGATGTAGTGAAAAGAAGGGACATATGTACGCCAATGTTCATAGCAGCAATGGCCACAATCACTAAACTGTGGAAAGAGCCAAGATGCTCTTCAACAGACGAATGGATAAAGAAGATATGGTCCATATATACACTGGGATATTACACCTCCATCAGAAAGGACAAATACCCAACTTTTGTATCAACATGGATGGGACTAGAGGAGATTATGCTGACTTAAATAAGCCAAGTAGAGAAAGTCAATTATTATATGGTTTCACTTACTTGTGGAGCATAAGGAAAACATTAAAAGACATTAAAATAAGGAAAGGAAATGTGAACTGGAGTAAATCAGAGAGGGAGATGAAGCATGACAGACTAGACTCAGAAACAAACTGAGGGTTTTAGAAGGGAGGGTAGTCAGGGTATGGGTGAGCCTGGTGGTGGGTATTAAGGAGGGCACATGAACTGCATGGAGCACTGGGTGTGGTGCATAAACAATGAATCTTGGAACACTGAAAAAATAAAATAAATTATTAAAAAAACTAATTCAATCTTTTAATGACACTCCAAGATATATGATATTATCATTTCTATTTTATTGATGGGGAGATTGGGAAAGAATATGTGACTTTCTGTAGGTCACACAACTTTTAGTAGCATCAAAGTTCTTCTTTCCTCTAACCTATGCAACAGCTCTTATCTATCTAAGTGTAGTCCTAAGAAATAGTTCATTCCTTATTTTTAAAAAGGATTTATTGAGCAGTTGCTGTATGCCAACACTGGGATACACGTCTGATGGTTGTACAGTAAGTAAGGCACTATTATAACCATCAAGAATCAAGAATCCTAAGGGGAAAAAACTGACAAACAGGAAATTAGAATGCAACATCATAACGGTTGATATGGAAATATGTGCATTGTATTAGGGGCACAATCAGAATGATTTCAAAAAGAGGCATACATAAGAAAAGTATAAAATATATACTCTGGGTATATGGTAAAAAGAATGAATAAAAGAATCAAATTTTATAGTGTATTTTCACTTTTTAAGCTGAGAAGTTGATTGGGCATAGTTAGTTTAGTGACTATATCATTATTAGAATATCTCATTGTCTGCTGATCTCACATTCACAAAGACTGATTTTGGTGGGGATATGGATATGACATGACAATCCTAGCTACTAATCAATTAAATGCCAGGTATTTCTCTTGTTCTTAATTTTCTATGTCTCAGTTAATAAAAATCTCACCCTTGGTTCTATTCATTTCCCATTATCTTCTTTTCTGAACAATCGTATTTATATTTAGATGTCTCCCAAATCTATCGGCAGCCTTTTACTTCTCTTGAAGTCCATGGACATATCTCTAATTGTTGATTGACCTGATTACTGACCAATGGAATTCACTTACTTTCCCCATAAAATCCTTTCTCTATAGTCATAAAAATAGTTGATGACACCATGAATAACCAAATCCATAACCAGCAACCACTATTTCTTAAACCACTATATTTCATCTAATTCTAAGATGCTAGTAAGGGATTTTTTTTAAAAAAAACATATTGCACATAAAACCCCTACAATTAGCAATAATGCAATGCTTTATTTTTAGAATATTTTTTAGACTTAACTTTTTCATACTGGAGTAGGCATTGATTTCATCAGTTGTTTTGTACTTAACATTAAAAACAAAATATGAGGAAAATAATTTAAGATACTTCTAAGATTATTTAACCTTCAAAGTACTTCTTTTTTGATTTATTTTGGAATTTAGAATTTTTAGTCTTTATTTTAACACTCAGCTGGGTCAATTTAAAAAGCCAGCTTTTTAAAATATAATAAATTTTACTTTTTAGAAAAGTTTTGTATTCTCACTAAACAGAAGTGGAGAGTTCAGGGTGTTCCCAGACCACACACATACACAAGCTCTCTCAGTATTGATATCCACTCCACAGTGGTACATTTATTACCATCTGTGAACCTACATTGACACATCATTATTCTCCAAAGTTCAGAGTTAACATTAGGGTTCAATATTGATGTTATACTTTTTATGGGTATTGACAAAAGTAGCTATGTATTTCCATCATTATAGTATCGTACAGAGTATTTTCACTGTCCTAAAAATCCTCTGTTCTCTACCTGTTATTCTCTCCTTACTAACTTGTGGCACTCACTGTTCTTTTTACCATCTCCATTATTGCCTTTTGCAAAATGTCATATAGTTGGAATCACCTTTTCAAATTGGCTTCTTTCAGTTAATAACATGCATTTTGGTTTCCTTTATGTGTTCTCTTTACCTTGATAGCTCCATTTCTTTTTAGTACTGAATAATATTCTATTGTCAGGATGTTTCACAGTTTATCTATCCATTCACCTCCCGGAGGACATGTTGGTTGCTTTCACATTTTGACAATAATGAATAAAGCTGCTACAAATATTTGTGTGCAGAATTTTGTGTGAACATAAAATTTCAACGCATTCATTTCAACTCTTTAAGTAAATGCCAAGAATGTGACTGATAGGTAATATGGTAAGAGTATGTTTAGTTTTATAAGAAACTGTTGAATGGTCTTACAATGTGGCTGTACCATTTTGTATTTCTAACAGCAATGAATGAGACTTCCTATTGCTCCACATCCTTGCCAGCATTTTGTGTTCTGGTGTATAGGATTTTGGCCATTCTGCTGCATGTAGAGTAGAATCTCATTGTTGTTTAATTTGCAATTCCTTGATGACATTTGATGCTGAAAATATTTTCATATGTTTATTTGCATCTTTATATCTTCTTTGGTGATGTTAGATCTCTCTTCTTTTCTAATATTCAATACCATGAGTTTCTCTTTATGACCTGTTTTGTTGAATCCTATAAATTTTGATGTTATATTTTCATTTAGTTCAGAGTATTAATTAATTTCTCTTGAGATTTCTTCTTTGATCCATGTAGCATTTAGGAGTTTTTATTTTGAACTCTAAGTATTTAGGGATTTTCCAGCTATCTGTTCCTTATTGATTTCTAATTTTGTTACTTTGTGGTTGAGAGTATACATTGTATGATTTCTGTTTTTTTTTTAAGATTTTATTTATTTATCTGAGAGAGATACACAGAGACAGTGACAGAGATAGCATGATACAGCATGAGAGGGGAGTAGATGGAGAAGCAGGCTCCCCCAAACAGGGAGCCCCACTGCAGGATTTGATCCCAGGGTTTTGAGATCATGACCTGAGATGATGACAGATGCATAACCGACTGAGCCATCCAGGCCCATCTGATTTCTATTTTTTTTAAGACTTGTTAAGGTGCATTTTATAGCCCAGAATGTGGTCTGTCTTGCGGAATGTCCCATGTGAGCTTCAGAAGAATGTGTCATGTGCTGTTGTTGATGAGGTAGTCTATCAATGTCAATTATATGCAGTTTTTGGTGGTGCTGTTGTGTTCTTGAACCAGCTTTTCAGTTATGAACTGAAGCTCAGAGATGGTCCTAACATACCTGATCTACAAACCTATCAAGCAACCATTTGATTCCTAGGGATTAAATGAATACTCTGGTCTCTGAGATCTCATTTCAAGACTCTGACACCTATTTATCACAAGTGTTGGTGTTGAAAATTTTTATGGTTGAGTACAATTAGGAAATGACAAGTGTTTAAAAACTGCCCATACTTGGAAATGACAGCAGAGGAGGAGTACCCTTTCCAGTGCAGTGCTGAGAATTGTGTAGTAGACTCTTTATAGATTATGTGATTATAGGAAGTTGTGCTCATGTGTTTTACTTTCTGTTATTTAGGCTATGCAACTCTACTGAGGTAGATGTTTAAGTTAAAAAAGAACAAAAATCAAATGATTCTTAGTCATATAAATAAAAATGAATTTTGTCTGATAGAGATAAAACTTCTGCCTAATTGAAAAGATGAGCTTACATATTACATTTTATTGCGTTATAAAACACAAGCCAATTTTGCATCTACTAGCTAATTATTTCAGCATTCTAGATAGCTTACATAGCTTACATACATATGTTTTTTCTTTGCATACTCCTCTTAACTGGCTTTGTATCTTGCTTTGGTTTCTTCATCAATTAAAGAATTTAATAAACCTTAGACGTGTATTCTTTTTAAACTTATATGTTAGTCAAGACATTATGTTTTTGAAGGTTATACCTTGATGTAATTAAGTCATGATGCCCACCTGTGCTTCAGCAATTATGACACCTAAAACTTCAGAATTTTAAAATGTAAATTTTTATATCTTGAAATTGGTGAATATGATAATATTCACAAAGTCATATTAATTCTTCTTCCAAATAGCTCTTGAATATATCTTTCTCCATTAGTTACCACTACCTTTGTGTGAGTTTCTTTGCTTCATATCTGCATTTTATCTATAACTTTCTAACTTATTTCCCTTCCTTTAGTTTCCATTCTCTCTATGCCATCCTTCAGTATGCTGTCTGAATAATGATTCTAAAAGCAAATACTTCTGGCACAGTGCTGTTTCAAACCCTGACGTCATTCATATGTATATTCAGATTTTTACATTTTATATTCTACATATCTTACTTCTAACTTCATCTTTTCTGTAACTAGTCTCAGATTGTCTGACCTTCTTAGAGGTCATGTACTGACAGTTCTACTTTCTTGTTAGAGATCCTTCAAGGCTCTACAAACTTATCCATGTTTCATAACACTCAGCATATTACATACTTTTTCATCTATCTATTTGATTGATATTTTTAAAAGTAACTTTCTCACAGAAGCTTCTGAATGGCTATCTTAGGCATTTCTCATGCATATTACCCTTTGGACAAGGAGTTTACTGAATTCCAGGTCATTTATTCAATACATGCTGACCCTTATTAAAATTTAACACTTGTAAAAAAAAATTTAACACTCGTGTTTAAAGACAGTAATTATATATATGTATATTCTGAAGATGATTCCAAAATCAATTAAAATAATAACTGGATCTGCTACTTCTCATTCTATTTTGTATATCTAGGGTAAAAATGGAGAACACTAAAAAGAAGTTTCAGGGAACCACAGTAAAAATAAATTGGATTAGTACTTATTAGCATTTTAATTTGAGCTTTTCTTATAGCCTAAGCTTAAATAGACATAGATATTGACATAGAAGTAGATAGAGATATAAGTGTGTATGTTTAAAGGGTAGTGCATGCACTAAACATTCACTTTAGACACTTAGATTTTAGTATTGGCAAAGAATGGAGTTTCTCACATTAAATGGAATCTGATTACTTACTTAAGGAATATATTTTCTTACTAGTTTTTTAATATAAAAACATGTTTATTCTAGATAGCTGAGAAACAAATCACATTATCTTTTATTTGAAGATAAAATAATTTTTTCTTTATATTTTAAAATTTTTCACTAGAAAAAATAGTTATATGAACAAATCTTTTAATCAACATGTGTTTCCTAGCCCCTTAGTTACTAAATTATCAAGTGGAAACACAAATATCAGAAAAAGCATGGGTGATGGTCATTGTTTTTTATAGAAATATGAAGAAGTATTTTATTTGTAGTCTGTAAAACATAAATATTTCATATCAGAATTCCATCCTGTAGATTTGGCCTTTTTCAAGCAGTTTCTGTAGTCAGGGGTATCTATTTTTACATATTTAACAGTTCATGACCTATTAAACAAAAATTTAGTTAAGGAAGCCCATGGATATATCATACTCTTTCTCTTATTTTTAATATGTTATATATATAAGAAGGATTGTCTATATTTATTATAAACTTTAAATTACTCATTTATTATAAATATTTAAAAGACACTCTTGTTCTACTTTTAGAACTGATTTCATCCCACTCTTCAGACACGATTTATACCCGAGGAGAACACAAACAACAGCAAATAAACAAACAAACAGCAAACACACCAAAAAAAAAAATAAATAAATCAAAGCCTAGGTTGCACATTGAAAACAACTCAATTTCTTCTAGACTTAAAGCCCTCTCTTTCAGCTATCATTTCCTCAGCCCATCAAGAATTTCTGCTCAGGCATGTATTGATTCTTACCTTCAAGCTTCACCTTCCCTTTTGTCTGACAGCTACTGACTTTTAGTGAGTTTAAATATCATCTTGGTATAGGGAAGAGATGTCTAGTTCTTATGCTAGTTTATTCTGACTTTATTCATAACTAGTCTGATCTCTGAAATTTCTTCACTGGTATCCATTAATATATGACTAGATCCACCTGGTCTTTTTGACTTGAGGCTGGCACACAGTGCTGAAGCCCACAGTCTTAAGTTATGAGGCCCCCAGCTTTTCCCACCTTCTCTTCTAAAATGCAATGTTCTTTTCACTCTTCCCGTATCTCTTCTGGGGCACATGAGACTCCTTGTATTGCCTAGATTGGTGTTTTCGATGGTGGAAAAGCAATCTGGAATAAAATCGTTCAGCACAAATCAAGGCACTTGTATCAATTTGCAATAGTAGTTATTTTATTCTTACCATAGTGAACCAGTATTTTGTAAATGACTAGTTACAAAGGCGTGGGTAAACCCACCAATAAAAGTATAAGATAGACCATGGATTTTGATGTAATTGTGTGTGGTTAAGAAACTACCACTTATAGAGTGGTGGCATAGTACCTTAGAAAGATATTCATGATTATCTTAAAACGTAATTTATATACACTTGTCATTTCCCTATAAATGTCTGGATGTGGCTAGGTATTCTTTAATGGTTTTAACATATCATAAAAGATACATTGTTGACTGATATTGGAAACTGGCTGTCTTCTATTATGCCAGAAATTAAGGAAGTTTAGAAAGATGTAAATAAAAAAAGAAAAATGTAAATCAAAATCTCTCTTAGTTACTATTTTTTTAAAAGATTTTATTTATTTATTTGACAGAGAGAAATACAGCCAGAGACGGAACACAAGCAGGGGAAGTGAGAGAGGGAGAAGCAAATTTCCCGTGGAGCAGGGAGCCCGATGTGGGGCTTGATCTGGGGTCTCCGGGATCATGACCTGAGCCTAAGGCAGTCGCTTAACCAACTGAGCCACCCAGGCGCCCCTCTTACTTACTCTTTTTGAAAGTCATTGGTGTTTTATGTTAACATTAAAATTTTGTTTGAATTTCTAGTAAGCAGTAGATCTTAAATTTTTTTTTTTTAAGATTTTTATTTATTTCACAGAGAGAAACACAGCGAGAGAGGGAACACAAGCAGGGGGAGTGAGAGAGGGAGAAGCAGGCTTCCCGCCGAGCAGGGAGCCCGATGTGGGACTCGATCCCAGGTCTCCAGGATCATGACCTGAGCCGAAGGCAGCTGCTTAACCAACGGACCCACCCAGGCGCCCCGATCTTAAATTTTTAATAGAGTAAATATTATCATTTGGTATGCTTCTCAATACTTTGTAAAGATATGGGGTGGTCATGAAATCAAAGAATCAAGAGAACCATTGTTATAAATAGTACATGTACGCAGGAGACCTGAGGTGTTTCCCAAATTCTTCTTGACTAGACTAGACCTTGTCTCAGCTCATTCCATTCTGCCATCTCAAAAGCACCACATTAGTCTCAGAAGCAAAAATCTATGTTTCCTCATTTACGCTTTTCTATCATCCATCTCTCCCCAACACACATATGACTTCTTAATCTTCCCTCTTTCTCTTCAGAATGCAACCCCCCAGATCCTCCTATATCCCAACAGATTATAAGTGTTTTCTCATTCTTGTCTGTAAAGTCAAGTTTTGAGACAATTGTATAGTTGTTATATACTTTTAAGAATATAGCTATAAAAGTTTATTTTGAAACTAAGAGCTTAGAGATGAAACAATGACTTTCAATGTTCTAAATCATTTTGGTACTCCTTTTCCTGAGATAATAGATATCAGCCATGGGTCTTATTCTTCATGGTTAAAAGGAGGAAAGTAAGTGTAAGCATACCTTTGTACATACATACTTAAAAAGTAGAGTAAGTTGGGAGATATGTCAAAACATTATCTTGGGCGCCTGGGTGGCTCAGTGGTTTAAAGCCTCTGCCTTCAGTTCATGTCATGATCCCAGGGTCCTGGGATCGAGGCCCACATCAGGCTCTCTGCTCAGCAGGGAGCCTGCTTCCTCCTTCTCTCTCTCTGCCTGCCTCTCTGCCTACTTGTGACCTCTCTCTCTGTGAAATATATAAATAAAAATCTTTAAAAAATTAAAAAAACACATTATCTCACAAAAATTATTTTTTTACTGCATGGTGTGCCTTTTTATTTTTTATTACCTAATTTTATTTTTTCAGTGTTCCAAGATTCATTGTTTATGCACCACACCCACTGCTGCATGCAATATGTGCCTTATTTAATACCCACCACCAGGCTCACCCATCCACCCACCCCCTCCCTTCCAAGACTATCAGTTTGTTTCTGAGTCCAAATTCTCTCATGTTTCATCTCCCTCCCTAATTTACCTCAGTTCATTTTTCCTTTCCTTCTCCTACTGTCCTCCATATTACTCCTTATGCTCCACAAGTAATGAAACTATGATATTGGACTTTCTTGGCTTGGCTTATTTCACTCAGCATAATCTTCTCTTATCTGGCCATGTTGCTATAAAAGTTGTTATTCATCCTTTCTGATGGAGCTGTAATATTCCATTGTATACAGATCATAACTTCTTTATCCATTCATCTTTGAAGGGCACCTTGTCTCTTCCCATAGTTTGGAGATTGTGGCCATTGCTGCTATGAATGTTGGGGTACATATGTCCTTTCTTTTCACTACATCTGTATCTTAAGGGTAAATACCCAGTAGTGCAATTGCAGGGTCATATGGTAGCTCTATTTTTAATTTTTTAAGGAATCTCCACACTGTTTTCCAAAGCGGCTACACCAACTTGCATTCCCACCAACAGTGTAAGAGAGTTCCCCTTTCTCCACAGCCTCTGCAACAGTTGTTATTTCCTTTCCTATTAATTTTGCCCATTCTGACTGGTGTAAGGTGGTATCTCAATGTGGTCTTGATTTGAATTTCCCTGATAGCTAATGATGACGATCACTTTTTCACGTGTCTGTTAGCCATTTGTATGCATTTTTATGTCTTCTATGGAGAAGTGCCCCTTCATGTCTCCTGCCCAATTTTGATGTGATCATCCTTTTTTTTTTTTTTTTTGGTTGTTGAGTTTGAGGAGTTCTTTATAGAACTTGATATAAGACTACTGTCTGTAGTGTCATTTGTGAATATTTTCTCCCATTCCGTGGGTTGCCTCTTTGTTTTGTTGACTGCTTCCTTTGCTGTGCACAAACTTCTTATTTTATGAAGTCCCAAAAGTTAATTTTCACTTTTAATTTTCATTTCCTTTGCCTTTGGAGACATGTCTTTAAAGAATCTGCTGTGGCCGATGTCAAAGAGGTTTTGCCTATATTCTCCTCTAAGATTTTGATAGATTCATGTCTCACATTGAGTTCTTTCATCCATTTCAAGTTTACCTTTTGTGTGTCATAAGAGAATGGTCAAGTTTCTTCTTCTATATGTAGTTGTCCAATTTTCCCAGCACCATTTATTGAAAAGACTGTCTTTTTCCAGTGGATATTTTTTCCTGCTTTGTCAAAGATTATTTAACCATAGAGTTGTGGGTCCATATCTGGACTCTCTACTCTGTTCCATTGGTCTATGTGTCTGTTTTTGTGCCAGTACCATGCTATCATGGTGATCACAGCTTTGTAATAAAGCTTGAAATCAGGCAATGTGATGCACCCAACTTTGTTTTTCTTTCTCAACATTTCCTTAGTAATTTGGGGTCTTTTCTGGTTCCATATAAATTTTAGGATTGTTTGTTCCAGCACTTTGAAAGATGTTGGTGGAGTTTTGATCAGAATGGCATTGAAAGTATAGATTGTTCTGGGCAGTATAGACATTTTAACAATGTTTATTCTTGTGATCTCTGAGGATGGAATGCTCTTCCATCGTTTTGTGTCTTCTTCAATTTCTTTCATGATGTTCTGCAGTTCCTCAAGCACCAATTCTTAACTTCTTTGGTTAGGTTTATTCCTAGGTATCTTATGGTTTCTGGGGTTATAGTAAATGGAATCGATTTTCTGATTTCCTTTTCTATATTCTCATTGTTAGTGTATAAAAATGCAACTGATTTCTGTGCATTAATTTTGTGTCCTGCCACATTACCAAATTGTTGTATGAGTTCTAGTAGTTTGGGAGTAGAGTCTTTTGGGTTTTCCATGTAAAGTATGTCAACAGCAAAGAGGGAGAGTTTGACTTCTTCTTTGCCATTTTTATACCTTTTATTTCTTTTTATTATCTGATTGCTATTGCTAGGACTTCTAACACTATGTTGAACAATAGTGGCAAGAGTGGGCATCCTTGTCTTGTTCTTGATCTCAATGGGAAGGCTGTCAGTTTTTCCCCTTTGAGAATAATATTTGCTATAGGTTTTTCATAGATAGATATTATGAGGCTGAGGAATGTTCCATCTATCCCTATATTTTGAAATTTTAATCAGGAACAAATGCTGTATTTTGTCAAATGCTTTCTCTGCATCAATTGGGACTACCATATGGTTCTTCTATCTTCTCTTATTGATTTGTTCTCTCACACTGATTGATTTGTGAATGTGAACCACCCTTGCACCCTAGGGATAAATCCCACCTGGTCGTGGTGGATAATCTTTTTTAATATACTGTTGTATCCTATTAGCTAGAATCTTAAGAATCTTGGTATCTATGTTCATCAGGGATATTGACCTGAAATTCTCCTTTTTGATGGGGTCTTTGTCTGGCTTGGGGATTAAAGTCATGCTGGCTTCATAAAAAAATCTAGAAGTTGTTCTTCTGTTTCTATTTTTTGAAACAGTTTCTGGAGAATAGGCATTATTTTTTCTTTGAATGTTTAGTAGAATTCCCCAGGGAATCCGTCAGGTCCTGGGCTATTGATTTTGGGGAGGTGTTTGATCACTGCTTCAATTTCATTACTAGATATTGGTCTGTTCAGATTGTCAATTTCTTCCTATTTCAGTCTTGGAAGTTTATAGGTTTCCAGGAATGCATCCATATCTTCTAGGTTGTTTAACTTATTGGCATGTAACCGTTGATAGTAATTTCTGGTGGTTGTTTCTATTTCCTTGGTGTTAGTTGTGATCTCTCCCCTTTAATTCATAATTTTATTAATTTGGGTACTCTCCCTTTTCTTTTGGATTAATTTGGCCAGTGGTTTATCAATCTTGTTAATTCTTTCAAAGAACCAGCTTCTAGTTTTGTTGACGTGTTCTACTGTATCTCTAGTTTCTAATTCATTGATCTCTGCTCTAATCCTAATTATTTCCCTTCTTGTATGTGGGGTTGGCTTAATTTTTTGTTGATTTTCCAGTTCTTTAATGTGTAAAGAGAGTTGATGTATTCAGGATTTTTCAACTTTTTTGAGTGAGGCTTGAATGGCTATGTATTTCCCCCTTAGGACCGTCTTTGCCATATCCCATAGATTTTGGATCAATGTATCTTCATTCTTATTGGTTTCCATGAAATGTTTAAGTTCTTCTTCGATTTCCTAGTTGATCCAAACATTCTTGAGCAGGTGTTTGAATTCCTTCTGAACTTTTCTTGTGATTGAGTTCCAGTTTCAAGGCATTATGGTCAGAGAATACACAGGGAATAATCTCAGTCTTTTAATATTTGTTGAGCCCTGATTTGTGACCTAGTATGTGGTATATTCTGGAGAAAGTTCCATGTGTACTCGAGAAGAATGAGTATTCTGCTCTTTTAGGGTGGAATGTTCTGAATATATCCATGAGATCCATCTGGTCCAAGGTGTCATTCAAAGCCCTTGCTTCTTTGTTGATTTTCTGTTTAGATGATCTATCCAGTGATGAGAGTGGCATGTTAAGATTTCCTACAATCAATGTATTAGTATCAGTATGACTTTTTATTTTGCTTCACAGTTGGCTTATGTTCTTGGCTGGTCCCATGTTGGAGGCATACATATTTACAATTGTTAGATCTTCTTGGTGTATAGATCCTTTAAGAATGACGTAGTGTCCTTCTGTAACTCTGACTACAGTCTTTAGATTTAAATCTAATTTGTCTGATATGAGAATTGCTACCCCAGCTTTCTTTGGAGGTCCATTGGCATGAAAGGTAGCTCTCCATCACCTCACTTTCAGTCTGGTTTAGATTCAAAATGTGTCTCTGGTTTAGATTCAAAACGTGTCTCTTGTATACAGCATATGGGTAGGTCCTGTTGTTTTATCCAGTCTGCAACCCTGTGCCATTTTATTGGAGTATTTAGGCCATTCACATTGAAAGTGATTATTGAAAGATACGTTTGTATTGACGACATGTTACCTGTGAAGTTCTTGTTTCTATAGATTGCGTCTGTAAAATTCCATTCTGTATTACTCTTGGAAACTCTTTTATAGAACCCCCTAATGTTTCTTTTTTTTTTTTTTTATTGTTACTAAATTTTTTTTTCCAGTGTTTCAAGATTCATTCCCCATTCCCCACACCCAGTGCTCCCCGCTTTAGGTGTCCCCAGTACCCACCACCAGGCTCTCCCATCCCTCCACCCCCCTCCCTCCAAGTCCCTCAGTTTGTTTCTGTGTTCAAAATCTCTGTTGTTTCGTTTCCCTC
>PITA01016311.1:0-47006 GCA_004023965.1 Spilogale gracilis
GCCTCCGTGGTGGGCTCTCCCTGCTGAGCCCCTGGGGGGCCAGGGCTGCAGCTGGTCTGGGCCACGGCGGGGAGGTGGCCGAGCACCGGGTCCTGTGTGCCTTCACAGGGATCCCCATGTCGGACCAGTACGTGAAGCTCGAGGAGGAGCGGAGGCACCGGCAGAGGCTGGAGAAGGACAGAAAGAAGAAGAAGAAGAAGGACAAGGAGAAGAAGGGCAAGCCGCGGCGCCACGGCTCGCTGCACACGGAGAGTGACGAGGACATCACCCCGGCTCAGCGAGTAGACATTGTCACCGAGGAGATGCCCGAGGTCAGCCCCCTGGGGTGCCCCCGCTCTCCCCTGGTGGCAGGCAGAGAGCTGGCCGCCAGTCCCGCCGACTCGCTCTGCGGCGGAAGGCAGCGTGGAGCTGGGACATGCTGGCACCTGCGGGCCCCGGATGAGGTCCCCTCTCGAGTGTGGGCCTGGTTGTCCCTCTCTGGGAAGGGCTGAGGGCACCACAGTCCCGCTGGGCTTGGGGCTGGATGGACTGGACGCAGAGCTCCTCTCTCCCTCAGAACGCTCTCCCTAGCGACGAAGACGACAAAGACCCCAATGACCCCTACAGAGCCCTGGACATTGACCTAGACAGGTAAGCATGGGGGCAGGTCCGGGACTGCCCCAGGGCTCTCCCTGTCCTCCATGTCCCCGTCCCCTCGCTCTGACCCGCCCACCCCGCCCCCAGGCCCCTAGCCGACAGCGAGAAGTTGCCTGTCCAGAAACACAGAAACGCGGACACCTCCAAGTCTCCTGAGAAAGAGGACATCCCCGTCGTGGAAAAGAAGGTCAAGAAGCCCAAGAAGAAAGAGAAGAAGCACAGGGAGAAGGAACGAGAGAAGAAGGAGAAGGGGAAGGAGCAGAAGGAGGTACGCGGGCCTCCCAGAGCCCCTCCACTGGACCTGACCTTACTGTGCCCACCAGTGTGGTCACTCCGGGGGCAGGGCTGGGGGTCGTAAAGCCGCGTGGACCCGCGGGCCAAGCCGCTTTCTCAGGGCCTGGTGTTGAGACGCCTGCGGCTGCTTATTCTGACAGTGAGAGAGTTAGACGCGGCCCCCAGCCCCTGCCCTGGCCTCCAGCCCTGACCCTGCACGCTGGGGTCCTGGAGCTGAAGCCGCCCTGTCTGGCCGGGGGTGGGGGCCCCCCGCACGGCTGCAGCTTGTCCTGCTGCTTAAACCAAACGCCTGTCTGCCTGTGCTTTCAGGGCGAGGACTTAGACTTCTGGCTGTCCACCACGCCACTGCCCGCGGCAGCCCCAGCCCTGGTAAGAGCCGGGGGCAGGGGGGGGGGGGGCGCGTGCCTTCACCGGCCTCAGTCACCACACACACAGGGCTGTGTGGACATCGGGGCACCCGTGCACAGGCCAGCCAGGGGTGGTGCCCGCCGCAGGAGCGGCCCTCAGCACGGCCTGTGGCTCCTGAACCGCACGCAGCCTTGAGCTGTTGCTTCCTTTTAAGGATGGGGGGCCGGGGACCTGGGCACAGTGCCCACAGCCTGCGTCAGGCCTTTGTCAGCCGCCTGCGCTGTCCGGTGGCCACACGCCTTGCTGACCATAGAGGCCGGGCCAGCGAGGGGAGGGGGACCCCTGGGCCCGGCTGTGTGCTGGAGCCCCCATCTGGCTCCCTGCAGGAAGAGCCTGGAGTGAGTGCCGTCATCACCGCTCCTAAGGAGGAGGGTGAGGAACCCAGGAGAGAAGAGCAGGTTGACGAGGAGGAGGAGGATAACGAGCGGGACCCTGACAAGGTGGGTGTGCTGCCCGAATCCCGGGGGTGGGTGGGGGTCGTTGGGGCCTGGGGGGGGGTCCAGTCCGTGCGCATCGGGCTTCCAGCTTTCACAACGGCTGTGCTGTCGCTCACGCACTGTGAAGGTCATTCCCTGAGGTCTGTGGTTCAGTGGCATTGAGTGTCAACAAGGTTGTGCGGCCATTCTCTCTACTTCCAGAGTATTCCGTCATCCCAAAAGCAACCCCACCCCCGTCAGTCCCCTCCCCTCCCTGGCCCCCGCGAACCCCCTTCCCGTCCACGGAGGAGCCTGTTCCAGGCATGTCACGCGTGGACTCCCATCCGTGGGGCCTTCTGTGTCTGGTCCCCTCCCTGAGCGTCGTGGGCTCGGGGTCCGTCCCCGGGGCGGCGCGTGGGGGCACCTGGCTCCTGCTCCCGGCCTAGGGATGCTTCCATGCGTGGGGACACGTGTATCCGCTCACCCAGTGAAGTTTCTACCTTCCAGTTGTCATGAACCGTGCTCCCGTGGATCTGCGCGGGCAGGTTACTCCATGGTCGTGTGTCCTCCTCTGCCTCGGGCGCGGCGGGTTGCTGGTGCCTGGGTTCCGGTTGGTCTTCCCGGGGCTTGTGCCTACTGGCAGTGACCGTCCTGCTGAGCTGTGGGCTTCAGGCCCTCGCCTCTTCCCCGTGGGCCTGCAGCTCACCGCTCCCATCAGCTCTGCCACGTGTGCTCCTCAGCCTGGCTCACTGTTCCCGCATCTGCAGCCCTGTGCCACGCGGGAGAGCGTCGCTGGCCAGGGGCCACGGCTGCCTATGCCATTCCTTGCTGGGTGCCAGTGGCCAGAGGAGTCCGTTAACGCTCATGTTCTCTTGTTCCAGAAATCTTCTAAGCATAAGAAGAAGAAGCACAAGAAGGAGAAGGAGGAGAGAGCCAAAGACAAGAAGAAGTCCAAGAAAAAAAGGCCTCCCAGCGACGAGGCAGCAGAGCCTGCGGAGAACGGCCCGCTGGGAGAGGAGCCTCTCCCGGTGAGGGGTACTTCACTTGCCTCCCGCGGGCCGGGGCACCTCCACAGCCCGCGAAGGCCTCGACGCAGGGACACACCCAAGCCGAGTCTGGGAGCCGCGGCCGCGGGCCGGCGGGCAGTGGGGCCTCGGTGGGCATGGGCGCGTGAGCCCTGGGGGCTCTGGGTGTCAGGGAGGCGGCATCGTCGCCGTGGCAGGGGTCCCTGAGGTGCAGGCCCGTTTTGTCCAGGCCCCAGCGGGGCTCCTTGCCCCTCCCCCCACCCCGTCCTCTTGGTCCCAACGTTTCCCACCTGGAGCTCTTGGCACCTGTGGGTGGCTGCCACCTTGGAGTTCTTGCTGGCCACAGCTGAGTGTTTTCCTTTGCTTTCAGCCCATGTCGAGTTACTGCCTCTTGGCTGAAAATTCTTACATCAAAATGGTGAGCAGTGGGGAGACCTTAGAGGATGGGGGGCTGCAGTAGGCTGCATTCCTTTGTGCGGAGGAGGGAGGTGGTGGGATCTTGGGGACAGGGGAGGCTGTGAGTGTCTGTGTCTCAGGGCTCCATGTCCTAGAGCCTCCCCCATCGGAGCCTCTCTGGGGGGAGAGCCACACCTGGGTACTTTCTGGTGGGCGGGGCTGAGGGCCAGAGTGACAGCCTGCAGAAGAGCGGGAGTGGCTTGAACCGCAGGCAGCACGGGATTTGGGGACTGTCCTCGGAGGTGCTCTGTGTTTGCCCCGCAAGCATGGCTGGCACTCCCCAGGTCCCTCGTGCAGGCCCAGAAGAGGGCCGGGGGGGTGCACAGACTGACCCTGATTTGCCCCACAGACGTACGACGTCCAGGGCAGCCTGCAGAAGGACAGCCAGGTCACTGTGTCCGTCGTCCTGGAGAACCAGAGCAGCAGCTTCCTGAAGAACATGGAGCTCAACGTGCTGGACTCGCTCAACACCAAGCTGGCCCGGCCAGAGGGCTCTTCCGTCCACGACGGCGTCCCCGTGCCTTTCCAGTTGCCCCCAGGTGTGTCCAGGCCACCAGCAGGCCGCCCGGGGCTGCCACGGCTTCTCCGCTCAGTCCCGGTGGATCCCCCTTGTCACCTGGCGTCCCTCAGGGGCTGAGCCCAGTTTTCTGACCAGGGTGGGCGGCACTGAGGACAGGGCCTGGCTGGGCCTGTGTCCCTGCCACCTGCCAGGTGCGGAATGGCCTGGACACTGCCCCATGGGCTCCCGGGCCCCGCGCCTTCTCTCCTCCCCAGGCATCTCCAACGAGGCCCGGTTTGTGTTCACCATCCAGAGCATCGTCATGGCCCAGAAGCTCAAGGGGACGCTGTCCTTCATCGCCAAGGTAGCAGGGCTCGGGGCGGTGTGGGGAGCCCGTGGGGTGGGGCCGTGCTCCCACTCATTCTGTGCACCTGCCCCCAGAATGGCGAGGGGTCGACCCACGAGAAGCTGGACTTCAAGCTGCACTTCAGTTGTACCTCATACCTGGTCACGACGCCCTGCTACAGGTGTGTGCGCCCGCGGGCGGTGCAGGGGCCCCAGCCGGCAGAGCCTCCTCCCGTGTGCACCATGGGTGTCTGCGTCCTGATCTCCTCAGGACACTGGTTGTGTTGGATTAGGGCCCTGGCTGCAGATACTCTCATATTCTGTGGTCCCGGGGTCAGGATTCTACATGGGGATTAGGGTTAGTGACATCTCGCAGGACCCTCAGAGACCTTGAGCCGCAGGCACACGAAGGAAGGTGCCACCTGGGGGGCTGGGCAGCCTGCCTGTCGTCAGCCCCCTGCTCTGTGTCATTCCTGCAGTGATGCCTTTGCCAAGTTGTTGGAGTCTGGGGACCTGAGCATGAGCTCGATCAAAGTTGATGGCATTAGTATGTCCTTCCAGAACCTTCTGGCAAAGATCTGTTTTCATCACCATTTTTCCGGTAAGAGACGGGACGTGGCTTTTGCCGCCGGTGTGGCGGCCCGGTGCTGCCTGCGGGCCGAGCCCGGCCTCACTGCGCGCCCTCCGTTGCAGTGGTGGAGAGAGTGGACTCCTGCGCCTCCATGTATAGCCGCTCCATCCAGGGCCACCACGTCTGCCTCCTGGTGAAGAAGGTGAGCCCCGGCCCGCGCAGGGGCCCCGTGGGCGCGCTGTCCGGCTCCTGGCCGTCGGAGCTGGGGGGGCCGGCCCCCGTCCCCCGCGTCTCCTGGGAGAGACCGGGCCGAGGTCCTGTACTTCTCGCTTCTCTCCTCAGAATCCACAGGGAAGCCGGCGGGGCGGGGTGGGGGCGGCTGCGGCGCCAGCCTTCATCCGCCTGTTCTCAGGCTCGTCGTTCTCGGTGCAGGCCCTCAGTTTACCTGCGCCCTCTCAGGTGGGCCCCGGGAGCGTGTGTCCCTTCACCTGAGCTGCCGAATCCGCGTGGGAAGAGTCTCTGGTGGTTCTCTCCTCTCGGGTCTAAAGGGTCCGAGGTGGTGCCGGCCCCGTCCCCGTCCCTGACGTTGGCAGAGCGCGTGTTTTCTCATTTGTCTCAGTGATCCCGGAGAGACGGTTATCACTTCTGTCGACTTTTCTTTTTTTTTTTTTTTTTTTAAATTTACGTATTTGACAGAGAGATCACAAGTAGGCAGAGAGGCAGGCAGAGAGAGGGGAGGAAGCAGGCTCCCTGCCGAGCAGAGAGCCCGATGCCGGCCTCCATCCCAGGACCCCGGGATCATGACCTGAGCCGAAGGCAGAGGCTTAACCCACTGAGCCGCCCAGGCTCCTGACGTCTTTTTTTAAATGCCCTGTTTAGGGGCGTCTGGGTGTCACTGAGTGCTGACTCGATCTCAGCTCAGGTTTCGATCTCAGGGTTATGAGTTCAAGCCCCGCACTGGGCTCCATGTTGGGCATAGAACCTGCTTCCAAATGAAACAAAATTACCTTTTTAGAAATTTTGCTGTTTTTTAAGCAATAAGTAAATTTTATGGAGTTCCGTTTTTTTCCCGTTCCTGCCCACTTGTGGTTTATTGTGCTCTGTTGCGGAGCGGTGGAAGCAGAGCTTGGCCTTCTCCCATGGGTTTAGTCCTGTACATTTTCCTCGAGGCAGCTCTTCAGCTGATCCCCACACGTTTTTATGGGTTCCGTTTTCGTGTTTCTGTCCTGCTCCCAACACTTCCTGATGTCGGCCCCTGTCCTGTGACCCACCGGTCACTTAGAAGCGTGGTGTGCTTGGGTTTTCAATTGGGGGCCACTCTGGTTGGAGGGGGGCACGCTTCTGTTGTATTGAGGTTTGTGTTCTGGCTGTGGTGTCCCAGCGACAGGCATCGGGGCGAGTGTTCCCATCCCTGCTCACGCCACCTCACCCCCGACTGTCCCGGCAGGGCTGACCTGCCGCCCGTGCCGCGTGGCTCTCTTCTCTGTCCTAGCCTTCGGGCTGTCGGGCCTGCCCAGTGTGTGCGTTTCATGCTGAGGGTTGTGTGTTTGGAGAGGATTTCCATGGGGGGTGAGGGGAGTCTTGAGATCTTGAATTTTTTGGTTTTTTGCTGAGATGTTCTGTTTTCCTGTTTGTCTCAACGATGCTGGGACTGCTCGCTGGGGCCCTTCGTAGGAGGCGCTTGCCAGCGACGGTCCCAAGCCGCCTGTCCCGGCCTGGCTGTGTGCGCTCTTTCCCTCAGAGCTGCGCCGCCGGTCCGGGTCGTTCGCTGTGGCATGGAGTGGGCCCGTGTTCATGCTGGGCCGCTGTGAGCACAGGCGACGAGGGGGCCGCAGGTTCTGGCACGCATCTGACTTCCCCGCGTCTGCGCTGCATGTCGGGGTGCCCCGGCCGCGGTCCCGCGGGGCATGTGCGCAGGAGGGCGAGGGCCGCGTCCTCCGTGCCAGGGAACTGAGCCAGCAGCTCATGGGCAACTTGACGGGTTGCTTTCCCCACTGGCCTCTCCCGGGTCTCCGAGGTTCCAGATGCTCCTCGCAGGGCCCCCCCTTCCCCAATGGCCCCGCGCCGCCCAGCCCTCACGCGGCACCAGACCAGGGTTCTCCGGTGCTCGTCTTGGTCCTCAGCCCACCCTGGGCCACCCCGCGCCTTGGCCAGTCTCGTCCCTCGTCTGGGGTAGCCACACCATCCGACCCGGGGCCCCTGCCTTGTTCTGGCTCTCCGGACACTGGGCAGGGCGCGTGGAAAGCTAAGAGGACGAACATAGTGTCACGAGGTCACGAGTGTTCGTGTGCTGGTCTTCCCGTTCTCAGGGGGAGAAGTCCGTGTCCGTGGATGGGAAATGCAGCGACTCGACCCTACTGAGCAGCTTGCTGGAAGAGCTGAGAGCCACGCTGGCCCAGTGCTGAGCTGGCCGCAGCCCTGCGCACAAGGCCGGGTCACCTGTCGCACTCACGCATCCTGTCGTTCTTTGACTCCGCACTCTGGCGAGCAGCCCTGATGCCACCCCCACGGGCAGGGCTTCCGGTGGTGAGGCCGGTCGCCCGCGGCGCAGCTGTAACTGCCGTCCGGGCTGCGGGTGCCCCGTGGGCGGCGCAGAGTGCTGTGTCCTGCTCCCGGGAGGCCTCCCGAGTCCCGCCAGTCCCCCAGATGCCCTGCCCGGGGTCCCCTGGTCACCCCAGAGACGCCCGCCTTCACCCTCCCAGCCGTCAGTCAGGACGCCTGGTGGCCAGAGGGTCGTGCAGGCTGCTGTCTGTCGCGTTCTCTGCGCCCCGCCCCCCGCGTGTTGGTGTCAGACCGGGGGCGGCCACCCGCGGCGGGGGTCGCGGCGGGGGTCGTGGCGGGATCCCTGATGGAGCAGGACCCGGACCCCATTGGTTTACGGTTTTTTCCCTGTAGTGAGATGTGTGTCTGTCGGCATTGTTGGGTGAATGGTGGGACCGTTTGGGATTCTAGGTCCTTCCTGTCGCTGAGTGCTCCACAGGACATGTCCCACGTCATGCCTGCAGCTTCTCGGGAGGCGTACTCCTGGGGCGGCCCAGCCCCTGGAATGCGGCCCGCAGAGCGGGGCACGGGGACCCCAGACCTCGCCTGTGAGGGGCACTGCCTTGGAGGGGACGGTCCTCGATGACGTCGTAACTTCCTTCTGACGAACACTGTCACTTTAGCATGTAGAGTAATCTCTTAGAGAACCCTGTGCGGTGATCCTAGAACCTCAGAATTGTATGATGTGTTCTATAAGAATTGATTTGCTATCGACATTCCCAGATAAAGGACAGAGACATATCACGCTGCTGTAATGATTTTGTGTCCAGATGATCCAATAAACTTGTAAAACACGCTTACCTCGTGGGTGTCCCGCCGTGCCCGCATGCGAGCCCGGCAGTTGCAAGGGGACCACCTCACAGCCCTCGAGCTGCCCACGCACCCTTCCCCTTGTGATGGAGGGGATGTCATTGCTGTGCACTGTCCCAGCCCCCGAGCCTGGGCAGCATGGCAGGGAGTCGCACTGGCAGTTTCCCGGGGGGTATGCCCGCCCGCCGTCTCCCAGGGCCCCCCGAGGTGAGGGGTGCGTGGCCGAGCCGTGGGAGTGGAGGCCACGAGGCGGGGCCCTGTCCGTGTTGTTTCCATCGGCCACATTCCCTCTGGCCGTACTGACACCGCATGGACAGGGACACTTCAAGACCTCGGAGTAAGGCCGGGTCAGCAGATGGAAAGCCGGATAAACTAGGGCTGGAATCGCCGGCCGGAGAGCGTGGGACCCGAGCCCGGATGGGCGGACCCACCTGCCACCGGTGTCGCCGCCTCATAGTCCTCCGTCCAGAAGCACCAGCCACAAGGTGTTCCCACTCTTCTCAGCAAAGCAGCGTGTCCCATACTGCGCCAGACCCCTGCCGGCCCCTTGCCCTCCTCCCCAGGGCCGGGTCGGCCCGAGACCGCTGTGCAGACTGCCGCCGGGGCACTCCAGGCACAGGCTGCCTCCAGGCAGGACTCTGGTCCCGGAGTCCTCTGCTTGTCTACCGTGCACATCAAGCACTTGGGGCCTCTTGTAGGCCACGTGGGGGTTTGCAGAAGGAAAGGCGCAGCGGGACCGTGGCTCGGGATGAGCCCCATGCAGCATGAACCCCGAGAGGGGTACCCAGGCCGGCCCCGGTCTCCACCAGCGTCCTCAGGAGCACCTGCCCCACGCGCTTGTTTCCATCCAAGTCTGCCCAGCTGTGGGAGGGCGTGATCATCCCCGGGCCCTCAGTCCTGCCTCGCCTGCGGCCCCCGCCCATCGCCCCGACAAGCAGCGCTCCGTGATGAGAAAGGTCAGGGACGTTTAATCATCACATCTAATAGTCTGGGACCCCACCTGAGAAGGCCACATACCCCTCCCAGGGGCCCCGGCCTCTGATGGGAGTGGAGGGACCCCGGGTCAGGCTGGGACAGTCCTGTGGAGTCCTGACTCCACCTCGGGGCTCCGGGCAGTCCAGCGAACCCAGTGGTCGTCAGTGCTGCGTCAGGCACTCGGAAGCGTTTTCTAGAGTCAGGTTGGCCAGGTGTGGGGGCTCGAGACACGTGAAGCTTGGTGATATCAGACTGTTGGGGAGACGTGGGTGCCCTCAGCCCTCTGCCCCTGCTCCACCTCCCCGCCTCCCACCAGGGGCTTCGCTGGGGCCCTGGGGCCTGCAGACAAGACCCTCAAAGGTCAGCTTGGCCCTGGCCTGCGGGCCCACAGCAGGCTACAGAAGCCGGGGGCAGGGGGGCTTGAGCAAGGTGGCCGTGGGGTTTTGGTCTCTGACTCACAGAGCCCACCCGGGGCCTCACAGCCTCCCTCCTCCGAGCCACTCACAAAGCCGGAGTGCCTCTGTGCGTCCGGGGGAGGAGGAGAGCTGATGTTTATTCACGACGTGATCACTTGGGTGTGGTTGCAGAGGTGACATCTGGCTTGTCCCAGGTGCCCAGAGATCCCTGTCGGCTGTGCTGCCCTATCCAACCCCTCCCGGTCTGTCCCCACCTCCCATCAGAAGGCTCGGCCAGGGCTTTAGAGAGGACAGGCCAGAGATTGGGGGCGGGGAGCTTACCTCATGTTCTTGTCCTCTCTGAAAGACACGACAGAGTCCCACTTAGCCCCAAGGTTGAGGGCTGGTGGCCCCCAGGTCCCCTCACTGGAGCACATCCATCCTGGGGAGGGCCCTCCCAGCTCTGACCACTGTCCTGCCCCCCTTGTGCCAGCTGAGCCCAGATGCTCACGGAAGGGCTGGGGTTCCGAGCACGGGAGCCAGGTGCTGCCTCCTGTGGCCATGGTGGCCCATACTCACCCACGAGGGCTCACTAGCACATTCCCTGCCTCTGATAAAACTCACGTACTTGTGCCACTTATTTCTACAACGACAGCGGGGTGGGACTCAGGGGCCGGCAGGGCTGAGGTCAGGGTGCCCTCCCGCAGCCCAGCCACCCCAACTCACATGTACTGGAGGAGGCCCTGTACAGCTGTCTCCCACTCTGCCGATGACCTGTAGGTGCACAGCGTGTGGCGCTAGGGAGGCCCCGGGTCGAAACCCCGCTCTCCCCAGGCCAGCCTGGGACCTGACCTCCCCTCCCCAGCCCAGCCAGAGCCCTACTCGCAGTTGTAGCCAAAGCACACAACGCTCGAGTCGGTGCAGTTGATGCAGGCGATGGTCTGGTACTGGAAGATGCCTGCAACACAGGAGAAGCAGCCGCAGGCTCCCCCACCGCTGCCTTGGGCCGCCATCACCGCCAGGCCCCACAGGCTGCAGGGGGCTCACTCACCACAGTGACGCTGACAGTCAATGCGGCCTGTGTGGGCACAAGAGAACCAACCTGCCTGTGCCCTGCTCCAGCCCACTCTTCCTGCCCTGCCCAAGCCTCTCCCAGGGTGGCACTCAGCCACTGTTGGGAGGGCAGCATGCCTCCAGGGACGGGCAGGTGGCAGGTGGCAGGGAGGGGCGGAGTTTATCCTCCATTCCCTGCCGGCTGCCCACTGGCTAGAAGGGGCCCTGCCTCGCGGACCTGCCCTTCTCCGCTTGGTGCACCTAGATGAGCCCTGGCCCAGGGCCCCGACCCACAAGGGGATTCTGAACTACTCCCGTGGCCCTCCTCCACCCACGCGGGCCTTTCATTTGCTCACTTTCGATGATGGCATTCTGGATGAGGTGCACCTGCTCCCGAAAGATGGTTCGCAGCTCATTGGGGAAATACCCTGTGGGGGTGGGCAGAAGGGAGGTCAGGCTCCGGCGGCGGGCGGAGGCGGGCCGCGTCGGTTTCCCGCGCGTGGGGCCACGGCCGCCCGCTTACCGGGGAAATACATCTTCCCCTGGTACAGCTGATCCATCTTCTGGTACACGGCGTTCGCCACCTGCTCCAGCTTCTCCCGGGCTGCGAGCGGGAGGGGGAGGCAGGTGAGCGGCCCCGGCCTGGGGTCCCGCGGGGCACCCGGGCGAGCCCCGCCTCCCCTCCGCGCACTCACTGATCTCCACGGGGATGGCCAGGTGCAGCTCCCTCATCGTGTCCTGGCTCCAGTCGCTGAGCAGCGAGCCCGACACGGGGATGTCGCCCACCCACCAGGACTTGAGGTTCACGTGATGGCGGTAGAAGGAGAACTTCTCCGAGAAGTTGCCGTGGCAATGCAGGCAGCCGCGGGCCATCGCCGCGGTCAGGCCCAGGCACAGAAACAGGGCCATGGCCCGCCCCCGCCCGCCGCCCGCCAACCAACGGCGCCGCCTGCGCCACGCCCCCGGCTCAGGCCCCGCCCCGCAACGGACAACTGCCGGCCCCGCCCACGAGCTGCCTTCCCTCGGGGAGGCCTCGGCCCCGCCCCAGGCCGCGCCCCGCGCGTGCGCCCAGACCCGCTCCGCTTTCCCTGCACTGCGCAAACTCCGCCCCGAGCCCCCGCACCCGCCAGTGGCGTCCCGGCCCGTTTCCGGTTGCCTGGCAACAGGGAGCGCGGCGGCACGGAGCGCCCCCTCTGGTTCTAGACTTCGGCTCCGCTTCCGGGGAGGCCCGGGCCGGTAGCGGAAGTGCATGTGTCTGGACGGCGGGGCGCGGACGCGGGACGGGGCGGCGGACGCCGGACAGCCGCGGAGGCCGCAGGTGGGTTCCCCCGAGGGGAGGGGTCTCTCCGGAGGGGACGGGGCGGGAGCGGCCCGACCCCCCGCTCGCTCTCTGGTTTTGCGCTGGAGTCGCGACAGGTGCCTCGCCCGCGGCTTCCCTCCGGCCTCTACAGCCAGCCGAGGGCGCGGGCGCTGTTAGCCCATTTTACGGGCTCAGCCCGGAGTGCGAGCCGACACTAGGGCAGCGCCCTGCAGCGTCCCCCGAAGCCCTCGGCCCCCTGCGTCCCCTCGTGTTTGTGGACACCTGTCGGCTTCGGTCTCGGAACGCCTTGAACCGGCCACTGCTTGTGGGGTGAGAACAGAGCAGGTGGACGTCCCGCCTGCCCCCCACCCCGCTGCGGGCACCCCCGTCCTGCAGCACCCTGCTGGGCCGCCTCCCCACGCGGCTTCCCCTCTCACTCACCCCTGCGGAGCTGAGCCCTGGGTGCCACGTACTCACCAAGACCCACACACAGCAAGTTTGAGAAAACAAAAAAAAAGGCGAGATGACCATAATATTTTCTGTATCTGTAGGTATTGACACGATATTTTGGCATCCCTGGGTAAAATATGATACAGTATTAACAGTAACTTCACCGCGGGTTTTTTTTTTGGCACTTTTTCTCTTTTAAGAAAGGCTATTGGAGAATCTGAGATTTTGCCCATGGCTCAGGTTATATTTGTAGAGTTTTCCGTGATTTTCTTTCCACAAATGCCTGTCCAGCTCCTGCCTTGATAGGATTCGCTGTTTTCAGTGGCTTTAGTTAGTTCTTTTTTTTTTCTTAAGAATTTATTTATTTATTTGACAGAGAGAAACACAGCCAGAGAGGGAACACAAGCCGGGGGAGTGAGAGAGGGAGAAGCAGGCTTCCTGCTGAGCAGGGAACCTGATAGCGGACTTGAACCCAGGTGCCCGACTTTAGTTAGTTCTTTTTTTTTTTTTTTAAGATTTTATTTATTTATTTGACAGAGAGAGAGCTCACAAGTAGGCAGAGAGGCAGGCAGAGAGAGAGGAGGAAGCAGGCTCCCCGCTGAGCAGAGAGCCTGACGTGGGCCTCGATCCCAGGACCCTGAGATCACGACCTGAGCTGAAGGCAGAGGTTTTAACCCACTGAGCCACCCAGGCGCCCTATTTAATTCTTAAACAGGTAAAATACTCAAGGTTTTAACCAAATGCTGGGTGTATTGTAATTGAATTAGCGTTGGTTATAATTTTGTTTAAATCAAGCTAATTTTTTTAAGATTTTTATTTTAAGGCAGAGAGAGAGAGAGAGAGGAGGAAGCAGGCTCGCCACTGAGCAGAGAGCCCAACATGGAGCTCGATCCCAGGACCCTGAGCTCATGACGTGAGCCGAAGGCAGAGGCTTTAACCCACTGAGCCACCCAGGCGCCCATAAATCAAGCTAATTTTTAAGGGCAATTTTAGGTTCAGAGCCAGAGTGGAAGGTGGGGTGCCCCCAGAGCCCCCTCCCCGTAAATGCACAACCTCCCCCAAGACCCTGATGTTTGTGACCGGTGATGGACCAGCACTGGGACATTACCAGTGACAGGCCACATGTGACACAGGGCCCACAGTCGGTGCCGCAAAGCCCACGGCTGCCCTTCCTCAGGGACTGAGGTTCCTCCAGTCTCTGCTGGGCTCAAGGGCTTTTATTTGAAACTCCCTAACGGGAGAGCACATCCTTATTTTTCCATCTCTCAGAGGGCGGATGAGCTGGGAGTTTGCGCCCGGGGCGCCCCAAGTGAGCCAGCCCCTTGGGTTCTAGATGCACCTCCCTCCTCTCTCTCAGCAGAAGCAAACTGGCTCTTCGACTTGCTCAGGGAGGTCTCAGAAATGCTAGTTCCGCTCCTGACCTGTTTTTTCTAAGCAGCTTTAAGTGGATTGTTCCATATGCACAGCCGCCGCCGTGCAAAGTGCGCCGTGAGTGAGTCCTGGTTCCGGGAACCGGTCTCCCTTGTCCAGCGCTTCGTGAAATGGAGCCGGAGCCCAAAGTCCCCGAGCAGCTGGCTCAGACCTTGGGCTTTTCCGCGGGGAAGTTGTAGACAGACGCGCCCCAGCTGGAGAGCCCTGTCCCTGATTCCCTAGAATTTCGAGGTTCAGATTGCTTCCGCGCAAAGGGCGGGTCCGGCAAGAGGCGGCCCTGCCCGCTGGCTGGCTTTCACACTCTGCTTTCTCTCCCCCAGGGGACCGGGCTCTGTCAAACAGAACTGCAGCATTTGTCCCCGTGGCAGGGGAGGGGCAGGCAGGGTCTGTGCAGCCCGTGCTATCCAGGCCCCCCTCCTACGCCGTACACTCTGACCCTGATGTCCTTCCTGCCTTTCCCGGCTTCTGGGGGTCCCAGGCAATCCTGGGTGCCCTTTTGCTTACAGACCTGTCTCCCTCTCTGCCGCCGGGCTCCCATGGCCCACCTCTCCGTGTGCCCGCAGGTTTCCCTGTTCTTCTGAAGATGTTTGTCATGGGGCCTGGGGCTGTCCTAACCAGTGTGACCTCATCTTCCAACTGCAAAGGCCCCGTTTCCGGAGAAGGTCCCCTTCACGGGTGGCAGGCATATGTGTTGGGGGACACGATCCTGCCCGTAACAGACAGATGGGGAGTGACTAGCGATGGGGCCAGGGTTTCTTTTGAGGTGAGAATGTCCTAGACGATGATCGCCGTGCTCTGCGACTGTACCAAGCCCACTGAACTGTATACGTGAAAAGTTATTTGCAGTAGGTGGGTTACATCACAGTTGGTTATAAGAGGGTTCTGGGGGGGCTGAGTATGCAGAACTTCTTGACAGCCCTGGCCTGATGTGGTCTCAGCAAAACCACTTCCTGCCTACAAAACAGATGGAGGAACTTCGCCCCAGAAGGAGAGACAGGAGGGCCGGATGCCAATAGGACAGCCCCCGTGGGGGCGGGGCGGGGGCGCCGCCTCCCTGGGAGCCCTGCAGGGGGGCAGGTGCCGCCCACCCAGGAAGCTGTGCCGATGTTTAACAAGTGGTGGGCGCCGGCTCTGGGGCGCGGCCTTGTCGGGCAGGCAGATTCCGGGCGGCCCGGCCGGGAGCCAGGGTCGGCTTGGTGGCTGGGGCCTGTCTGTCTAGCCCCCCCCCACCCCGGGCAGTGTCCCCACAGCGGGGCGCGGCTGCGGCCGAGGCAGGACCCAGAGGCACCGGAAGGAAGTGGTGGGGCCGCGCTGCATCTCCCCTCGAAGGTCACGCAAGGCAGCCACTGGGAGGAACCGTGTTTGTTTGGTTTTCAGAAGAAGAGAGGGGGAGGAGGGTGTGTGGGGGAGTTGGGGGATCTTGTCATCCTACCTTCATCAGTCTAGAAGTTTCTAAGGACCGCCCGCATCTCCTCAGAGGGAAGACTCGGGGGCCAGTGGAGCCCTTCGCGTTGAAGCCCAAGAAGCCCGTCCTCGGAGGTGTCTGGGAAGAGACGGTAACGAGAGGCGGGGGGTGGCGGTGGGGGTCACCCCTGTAGCGCTTCTCAAGGCAAAGGCACGGTGCGATGGCCGGCCGCCCCTCGGCCATGGGGCGCGCGTGTTTCCCGTGGAAAGCCCTTTGCTTCGGAGGGGAATTCTGCCCATCACGGAAGTTCTTTAGAAAATCATTGCTTCTGCTTAAAACAGTCCGAGCCCATTCTGAGGAGCCCCGCACCGTGCCCCCGCCTTCCGGAAGGTGGTGCGCGTCTGTCCCCAGCATGGACGCGCACAGACAGACCCTGCCGTGCCCCCGAGGCCCCTCCCGTCTCACACGGCCCACGTCTGTCTCTGTGGGTCACCAGTGCCCAGGTGACATGCTTGCAGGTCAAGCTCCCAAAGCCACCCTGAGAGGCCCCAAAATAAGAGGCACCAATGGGGTGCTGGTGGGATGACTTGTCCCCCGTCCTGGGACTGCTGTCCCGGCGCTCCTTAGCTGCGGGGCGCATGAGGGGCCCAGAAATCAGGCGGTGGCCCCAGTCTGCCCGGACGGGGACAGCCCCCGCCCCACCTTCTCCAGCGGAAGGGTGTTTGCCGTCAATGAGGAAGTGTCTGAGCCCTGCTGCCGGGCGGCGGGAGCAGGGGTGACTTGCTGCCCCTCAGCCTGCATGAGGGTGCCGTGAGAGGGGCCGGGTTTGCAGGGCGGGTGGGCAGGCAGCTGGGGCATTACCAGTCACAAGAGGGGCCCAGGGGGTCCCCACCGGTCTGTCCAGCGCACCCGCCCACGGTGTGCAGAGGCCGTCCGGGCCCTGGGTGCCCGGGGCTGGTGCCCATGCCCTGAGACCAGGAGGGTCGGCTGCCCGGGCCTGGGACCTGGAAAGCACCCACACCGGTTGTGACGGGTGTGGTAGGGGAGTCGCCCCGGCCTCGGGGGCGGTGCCCTGGCTTTGGGGTGAGCCTGAGGGACACCTGGATCATGGACGGGTGGCTTGCTGTGGAGGCACGTGGCCCGGTGGAACGGATGGTGGCCTCACCCGCACAGCCAGGGTTCGCACTCTGCTCCCCCCGTCCCCACACCCTAACCAGTGGCTAACTGGCTCGCACCAAGTCACTGTCCTCTAATGCAGGGTCTCGGTTTGGGGACACTGGGGACACTGGGCAGTGTCTGGGGGCACCCGGGGTCCTCACAGTTGGGGGAGCGCTGCTCAGCCCCCAACCGTACCCAGGACGCCCCGATGTTAGCAGGGCCCAGGGGGCTGACCCAGTCCGGGCCTGGTTCCCCTTCTGTCCGACGGCCGCCCCATCCTTGGAGGGTGACCAGGAAGTGCCCGGCCAGGAGTGCGCACCGCAGCAGGAAGGCGTGGGGACTGCCAGGGCCCGCTGTGGGGGAGCGAGTGAAAGCCCTGGGCTGTGTCGCCGCTTCAGAGCGGGGATCGCTGGGCGGCCGCACAGGGGTGTTGTTCCCGCCTAGCTCTCCCCACCCCCGTAAACCCGGCTGGCAGCCGGTGTGCCTCCAGTGTGACCGCGGGGCTGCTGGCCATCCTGTCGGGCCGGGATGGAGGCTCCCCTCCTGCTTCCTTCTCCACCGCGAGTCGGGGCTTTGTTAGAGAGAGGCCGCGGACCGTGCGCCCCACAGCACCCCGGCCCCCACACGAACCCCCTCCCCAGCCCCCGCTCCCCGGGCCCCCTTCCTGTCCGCGGAGGAGCCTGGTCTGCCCGTGTCACACATGTGGACTCCCACCCCGTGGGGCTTCTGGGTCTGGTTCCCTCCCTGAGCATCAGGGGCTCGGTCCGTCCCCGGGGCGATGTGTGGGGCGCCTGGCTCCTGCCCGCAGCCGGCCGGGGGTGCTCCCGTTGGGGGGGGGGCCCGCTTGATCGCGCACTCGCCTGCTGATAGACGTTCAGGGCTTTCCGCCCCCCGGTGGTTCCCACAGATTGGGGTGCTGTGACCAAGGCTCCACGTTGTCACGGTCTTGGGTGGACCTGGGAGGGGGCTCCGTCTCACTGCCGGGCTGTCTCCCCAGCAGCTGCCCCGTCTCAGGCTCCCACCAGCCACGCGCGAGGGGTTCCCCTGCTGCATGTCCTCGCCAACACGGGTGATCGTCCTTTGTGATGACGGCCGTTCTCGTGGGCAGCGGTGGTGCCCTCCCCTTCTTGCTGGGGCTTCTCTCGTCCCTCCGGCCCCGCTGTCTTTGGCCGGCTCCTCCATCCCTCTGCTTGGTTCATGCGCCTCGAGCAGACCTTCCAGCTCCGCGGGGCCCAGAGGAGGGCTTCACCGGCCAGCACAGAGAGGGGAGGCCCCGGGCCCTCGGGCGGGCAGGGCACAGTCGCCCCAGCCCGCGCTCAGAGGACGCGGTGTGTAGCCCGGGGCTGCCGTAATGAGTGACTGCTGTAATGTCGTGGCCTAAAGCAAAGAGGATCTATCATCGCACAGATCTGAAGGCCACAAGTTTAAAATGGCACAGGTAGGGCGGGTCCTGTGGTTCCCCAGGGAGACCCCCCTCCTGCCCTTCCCTGGCCCCCCACCCCCCATCCTTCCCGCCAGCAGCGCGGGGTCTGCCTGTCTCTGGGACTCCCACCCTCTGCTTCCCTCTGGGAGGACCTGGGGAGGGCGCCGGGCCCCCTGGGAACCCCCACTGCGGGGCCGTGACAGGGTCCCCTCTGCCGCATGAGGGGACACGTCCGCAGGTCTCTGGGACCAGGACGGGGACATCTCTGCAGCCTTTCTTCTTCCTACCACGTCCTCCCCTCTGACCAGGCACGTGGGGCCCCGGGTTCACGCCAAGGCTGAGGCTGAGGCAGGCCGTTGGGCAGCCGTGGGGCGGTGTCACCCCATCTCTGCCGCCACCTCCCGTTCGGCCCCCACACGGCTCCCCGACTCCGGGAGGACCGCCTCTCGTGGCTCCGGGCAGGTGCCCCGCGGGCCAGCCGGCTCCAGCCGCTGGGCAGCTGTGGGGACACAGGTGTCCCGGCCCCGGTGCTGGTTTCGGCCATCAGCACGTGACGCACGGCCCCCGCGGGAGGGACGCCTGCTCCCGGGGTGTCTTCTCAGGGGCCGCGCCTGCGGGGGTCCCCGGGAAGCTCTAAGTGCACGTTTCCCCAGCCGTCAGCCTGTTGTCGCCGTCCTGTGTTCACTGCGCTGCTCGCCGCCCGCATCGAGCCGGGCCCCTGCAGGGGGTGCCCGGGGTCCGGGGGGTGAGGGGCGTCCCCACAGAAGCAGGTGTGATGAGGGAAACAGAGGTCAGAGGGTACGGGGAGGGGGCCCCCCAGGACTTGTGGACTTGGGGCGGGAGGGGCGGCGAGTCGGAGGAGTGAACCCCACAAGTTAAGCAGAGAGAAGACGCTTGGGCGTTCAGTGTGGCGTAGGTGGTGACTTGGGCGCGGGGTGTGTGATGCTAATGGGGCCACCGGTGGCTGCTTCCGCTTCCCCGTGCCCCACAGACTTCCCCTCTGCACCCTCCATGCCTCCCGCCTGCTGAGTTCCCAGGGCCTCCGCCCCGCAGGTGCCCGGCCTCCCCCGTGCCAGCTCCCGCTGTCTTAGCCCAGCCCACGCTCCCGGGAGAGTGCGGGGTGGGGGGTGGGGTCGCCCTGCGCACAGCCCAGTGGCTGCGTCCCCAGGGTGAGCCTGGCCCTGGCTTCTTGCACTTGATCGCATCCTCTTACGCTCTCTGACGGGGGCCCGAGCTCTCCGCGTGAAACAAGACAACACCGGGCACAGAGAGAAGGCTAGAGGAGGGACAAGGGGAGGCGAGCCCTTGCGGCAGGGCCTTGTCCTGGAGGAACCACTGGGCGGTCCATCATGGCCCCTTGTTGGACAGACCAGACCCGGACAGGCTTGTCCAGCTTCTGAGGTGGGCCCTGCGGTGGAGCGCCCCCCAGAATTCACGTCTGCCCATCGGGAGCGGGGTCTTCGCACACGATGTCACGTGCGAGATGAGGGCGTCCAGTGCAGAAGCAGAAATTATCCTTCCCAGACCTAGAGGCCAGCGCCCTAGCCGGGGTGCAGGCGGGGCTGGCCGCTCAGGGCCCATGTGCACGGCGCTCCTGCCTCCGCCCTTGTCCTGTGTGTGTGTCCCCTCTTATCGGGACGTCGTCATCTCACTAGAGGCAGCCGGATGGTCCAGGAGCACAGTCCAAGACCCTTAATCACCTCTGCAAAGAGCCATCCTCTAAACGAGGTCCCTTTGCAACTCGCAGGGCCGCGGGCGTCTCTTCACGGAGGCCGCCGCTCTGCCCCGATTTCCGCACTCTCCCTGCCGCTGTCTGAGAAGGGCTCCAGGCACGGGAGAGATGCCGGCCGCCTGGGACTCCCCAGCAGGGGTTCCAGAAACAGCTGACGGTCCCTCCCCTCTCTGCGCTGCAGGTTGCGGGGAAGGCCGGGGGCGCAGCGAATCTCCTGCCGCCTTCGCCCAACACAAACGTCGTGCCGGGAGCGTGCCAACCGGGCGGGGGCCGAGATGTCCAGCCCCTTTCTGAAGCAGGTGTTCAATAAGGACAAGACCTTCCGCCCCAAGCGCAAGTTCGAGCCGGGCACCCAGCGGTTCGAGCTGCACAAGAAGGCCCAGGCGTCGCTGAATGCAGGGCTGGACCTCAAGCTGGCCGTGCGGCTGCCCCCGGGCGAGGACCTCAGCGACTGGGTGGCCGTGCACGTGGTGGACTTCTTCAACCGCGTCAACCTCATCTACGGCACGGTCGCTGAGGGCTGCACGGAGCAGTCGTGCCCGGTCATGTCGGGCGGCCCCAAGTACGAGTACCGCTGGCAGGACGAGCACCAGTTCCGCAAGCCCACGGCGCTGTCGGCCCCCCGCTACATGGACCTGCTCATGGACTGGATCGAGGTGCAGATCAACAACGAGGAGCTCTTCCCCACCCACGTCGGTGAGTCATGGGGGGGCGGGCGGGGCTCCTGTTCGCACCCAGTGATGTTCCCGCACGTGGGGGACACATTCTGCTCTGAGTTAAGGACCATGAGGTGAGAGCTGCCCCTGGGTCACCCTGCTGAGGACTAAACGTCATCACAGGGTCCGTGAAAGAGGGAGGCAGAGGGAGAGTGGACACGCGAGGGGATAAAGGGCTATGACAGCAGAGGAGGGAGGACGGGACCGTGAGCTTAGAGATGCCGGCAGCTTCCGGAGGAAGCGAGGAGACGATTCTCCCTAGAGGGGACAGTCCTGCCGGCACCCTGGCCTCGGCCCAGTGACGGGGACTCAGAACCCCCGGCATCCGGAGCCGCGAGAGATGCGTGTGAGCTGTGTAGGGTGCGGAGCCGCCGGGGTCTCTGGCCGTGGTCCTGGGAGACTCCCCACGGACGTGGCTTTCACGGGCACCCCTGGCTTTGACACGGCGCCCTAGAACACCGTTCGGGCCGACAGGTCTCCGGCCCAGCCCCGCCCCAGCCTTGCCTCGGGGCCCTCTGTCGCCCTCTCACAGAGGGCTTTCTGGAACCAGCCCACACTCATCCTTTCCCAAACTCGGGGTGCCCAGGGGTCCCGCCATCAGACTGCCGGGTCTGTGGGGCAGCCCTGGAGTCCACGTCGTGTGACTCCCCGCCTTGCCAGGACCCCTGTACGTCCCCCAGCTCCGCGGCGGTCGGGACCCTAGAACTTGAGACGCCGCTTCTGGCCCTCGCCATGCAAGGTGAATCCCAAGTTGAGCAAACAGGACGCTGGTGGGAGGCAGAGAAAAGGAACTGGACAGGTGCCCCACTGGCCTCAGGCTCCCGGCACCCCAGGGCTCGCCCACGTGCTCACATTCGGGGGCCTGCCTAGCCTGGGCCATCCCTGCGCGTCTCTCTGCTTCCGACAGCGGTAGCCGGGCCCGCCCGAGGGGACAGCTCACATTCTGCGCCGGCCCCCGTGTTGGGTCTGCTCATACCCGTCCACGCACTGGGGCCGCAAGCCGCCCGCCTGTGCCCTCACGCTCAGTGTCAGACCCTCATGGCCGCCAGACGGTAAATCTCTCCGGCTTTGCAGGCCAGTCTGTGTCTTGACCACGCAGGTCTGCGTCGTAGACGAAAGCCACCAGAAGCAGTTTATAAACCGCTGGCCCTGTGCCCCCGTTAAGGTGTATCTGTCAAGCCGGCAGTGGGCCAGGCACGGCCTGTGTGCGAGCATCCTTGCGAGCCCGTGGGGCCCAGTCCTGGGAGAGTCTCCGTCCGAGCGCCGGCCCTGCCAGGCTCCCCTCCCCCCGGGCTTGCCCTTGGTGCCGGCCAGGCTGGGGGGTGCAGGGGGACAGTGTCAGCCGCGGGCGGGCCCTGTGTAGGCTCACAGCTGAGCGGGCCGTGCCCTCTTGCCTGTCTCTGCTTACTGTGCGCTTGACCCCCTTTCTGAGTGTGTACCCTCCCAGCCGGTAGTAGAGGACCCGGGTGCATGGGGGTTCCCACCCTATCAAGGGGATCGTCCCACCCCGTGGCCTTCGGGGGGTCTTCAGGGACAGCAGCTGCTCCTCAGGTGCCCTCGAATGTGGGTTTGTGGACGACTGTGGGGGTTCATCTCTGCAGAGTTGGGGGACAGGGAAGACTCAGGTCCCAGTGACACTAAGCACTCCCTCCACGGGGTCAGTGGCCCAGGAACCAGGCCCTGGTCCCCATTCACATGCTTAGCCCCCACTGAGTACACGGGCCATCACTGTCCTGGCCGAGAGGGCCTCGGGTCAGGCTGGACCTGTCACACACAGCTCACGGAGAGCCTTTTCTTTCCCGCTGGCCCTGGGCTCCAGCCAGTCAGGCCTCCCCAGTGCAGAGCAGGCGGTGGGCTCCGCCGTGCCGCCGTGTGGGGGGCCGGCCCCGGGTGCCTGGTGAGCTCAGTGCCGCTCAGGTGCTGTCTGCATGTGTCCGGGCGTGCCCCCCGCCCCGCTCTCGGGCAGGGTCCTCACGTGGAAGCCGGGGGGGCCCCGCCTGCTGGGGAGAAGCCAGGTGACCGGGTTGGCGGCAGAAGAGGCACGTGGGAGCGCCTGGCACACAGACCGGGACCCCCGGGAGGCGCATTTCACCCCCGTGGAGGGAAGGAAGGAGAAAAGCCTTGAAGTCCACAGTCGGACTTCGGCCTGGCGCGCGATCGCAGTTAGGTTGTGTGCACGCACGATCCGCTCGCGGAGGAGAGAAGCGCGCCAAGCGAGAGCCGTCAAGCGAGCTGTTCCCATGGGTTGTTGCATTTAGTAAGAGACGGAAGCCCCCGGCCCAGGGCCAGGGCGGGGCCGCCGGCGGGAGAGCGGGGAGGGCCCCCCCCTGCAGCCTGGCTGAGCCCCCGCCCTGTGTGCAGGCACGCCGTTCCCCAAGAACTTCCTGCAGGTGGTGAGGAAGATCCTGTCGCGGCTGTTCCGCGTGTTCGTGCACGTCTACATCCACCACTTCGACCGCATCGCGCAGCTGGGCTCCGAGGCGCACGTCAACACCTGCTACAAGCACTTCTACTACTTCGTCAGGGAGTTCGGCCTCATCGACACCAAGGAGCTGGAGCCGCTGGTGAGCGGGGGCGGGGTCAGCTCGGTGGGCGTGGCACAGTCGGCGGGGCCGCTAGGAGCCCCGCCCCGGCAGCTGCTGGGGCTGCCCGCGTGCAAGCCGGGTCCCGCGAGGGGCAGAGGCCCTGAATCCTCGCGGGGCTCCCCCTCCCGCCGCCCCGGGGAGGTCACTCCTGTCCGCAGCGCCCAGCCAACCCGGGAGGGGCCTGGGGACCGCCGGTCCTTCCTGCAGCTGCCCCCCTTTCCCGTGTGAACTGAGTAATTCAGTGGCATTTAACACATTGCCCTAGGATCATCGCCATCCCCTCTAGTTCCAGAACATTCCATCACCCCAGAAGAAGCCCCGTCCCCAGTGGCAGCCACTCCCTCACCCACGGCACCCTCGAACCCACCTTCTGGCTGTGGATTTGCGGGCTAGATCCCTGAGGATCCCACCCTAGAGATGGGGCTCCTCCCCCACTGCTCTCCCAGTTGCTGGGGGCCTTCAGTGGGACCCCTGAGGTCGGAGGGTGGCAGGGCTGCTCCAAGTCCCCACCAGCTGCCAGCGCCACTGGCCAAAGGATGAGAACACCCCCGAGGAGGTCCAGGTGAGGCAGGTGCTCAGAGCCCCCCAGGACCATTGGGGGCATCCCCCCAGTTGTGGAAAAGCTAGAAAGCTCCAAGGGCCAGTGGACCCTGGGCTTGCAGGCCAGCCAATGGGGGAGTGAGATCACCTCTCTGGGGCCCCATGGCTTCCCTTGCGTGGCCCCAGGATTCCCATTGGGGCTTTTTTTTTTTTTTTTTTTTTTTGGTGGATTTCTCCATTGATTCAGGTTTTGAACTATATTCTTGTCCAGCTCAACAGTCGTTAACTCCTCTTCACACAGCCCTTCTGGTGTCTCTGGGTCCAGGCAGTGGCCCTTTGCCGAGCTGAGTTACAGCGTGCATGCCTGGGGGGGGGCGGGGGGGGCGCTTCCTCCGAGCCGATGGACAGTTGTGAGCTGGGTAGATGAAGGGAGCACGCCAGTACGGGTGTGGATGCTGGCGAGTCGTTTGCCTTACGACGGGAACTGTGACGGCCACCTCCATCCACGTGCGAAATACTGGAAATTGGAACCTCCAGTTCTGTGATCTGCTTGCTTTTCTTTTCTTTTTTTTTTTTAAGATTTTATTTATTTGGCAGAGAGAAACACAGCGAGAGAGGGAACACAAGCAGGGGGAGTGAGAGAGGGAGAAGCAGGCTTCCTGCTGAACAGGGCGCCCGATGGGGTACTTGATCCCGGGACCCCAAGATTGTGACCTGAGCCAAAGGCAGACTCTTCACCGAGGCGCCCCAGGCTTGTCCCAGGTGCCCGATGCTTAGAGTTCCTTCTGGCCCTGGGCACAGGATAAAGCCCTTCAGCTGCGTGTAAGCGAAGCAGGGAGTAAGCTGCCCGGCTGCCCTGTGCACCAAGGCTGCTGGGGTGTGTCGTGTAGAACGTGGTGGATGCCTTTTTACATTTGTCGTTCGTGTGTTGGGACGGACTGTCGAGGCTGCCCTTGCCGGGCCTCACGGGTGCATCATGGTATTGGTCCTTCTTTCCGGGCTGCTTTCCGGAACTTTCCTTGTCGTGTCTGGTCTGCTGTAGAAGGCTCAGATCCGTACACCGTGCCCCGGGCTGACCGCCTGGGTTTGGGAGTAGAGCTTTATCGGCACGCAGGCCGTTAGTCTGCGCTCCCCCGACGGGCGGGGACACGGCCTCTCGGCCCCCACAGAAGAGCGGGCGCCCAGACCCACAGCGTGTGTTGTCTGCGTTGTGTGTGAGCTTCAGCGCTAAGGGAGGCCCGTGGACCCTGGAGACCAGATTCCTGCCTTTCCCCTTGCGTGTGGTTTCCATCCCTGCTGTGTTGATCCCTAATGTCCTGCTTGTTCTTCACAGAAAGAAATGACCGCACGGATGTGCCAGTGAGAGCCCCGCGCGCTGCGAGGCGGTGCCAGGGGGCCCTCGCGCTTGAGGCCATGGCTCCGGACCGCTGACCCGCGCCTTTGAGAAGGCCCAGCCAGTGAGCGAGCTCGGCCCCATGGAGGCGCGCTGCCCGCGCGGTGGGGTCCTCCCCGATCCAGGTGGGCGGCCACCGTGGGTCTCCACGCAGCCATCCTGAGTCGGTCTCCTGGGCAGCCATTGAACTTGAACTCCGTGCTTCTGCGTGGGAAAACCCGCTAGTGGAGCCCAGCACCTGCCCCGTGGGCCGGCCCACACCAGTCGCCACGTGCAGCCGCGCCCTGTGGCCCGGTGTCTGCTTCACAGCTCACACGACGGGGACCCCACATCTGCTCCCCAGCTTTCCCGGGCCCTTCGTGGATCATGAACGATGGGGTTTTTCTCCCTGTGAGCCCGCCTCCCCCTTTAGAAAAATAGCCCTTCTCCCTTATGAATGACACGGGGTGAGTCTCCCGTGTCCCCGGCTGGAGGCTTTTGAATTTTGCCAACTGTTTAGCTGGAGTGAGCCTCTCTGCAGCCGTGTGCCGGTCCCTCGTGGAAACCCTGCGCGTGCGGGGCCCTGGGCGGCTGCCGGACCACATCCCCGCACTGCCTGCCGTGGACATCGGGAGGGGTGGCCAGGGCCCCGTCTGGGCCACGCTGAAGCCACCACAGGAGCCCCGTTCTGCCCGTGCCTGCCACCCCCCCCGACCCCCACGCTTGGCATCCTCAGTGGCCTTTTCCGTGGCAGCCCTTCCAGTGTGGAGCGCCCCGACCACAAGTACCTCTGGGGGTGTGGGCTGCCGGAGGAGCGAGGAGCGCCCCACCCCACGCCCCAAGTGCAATTAGCAGGACTTCGGCCCGGCCCTTCTGGAAACGCTGGGGGTCCAGCTGGAGGAGGCCCTTCCGATCGAATGTAGCTCCCTTCAGGCCAAGCACCAGAACCACTGTGTCCCCCAGGGCCGCGGGCGGTTCCCCCAGCCCAGCCCGGCCCCTGGCTGTCCCCGCACAGCCTCGGAATACAGCACGCCATCTTTGTACCCCCCCCCCCCCCGCTGACTCGGTGAGGTTGGGTTCCCGGGCTCACGTTCCCTCTCCCATCGGTTTTGTCTGAGAGCTGTTGCCGGCTCTTAAACATTGTTTTCACTCTACTTTCTTGCCCCGTGTGAGAGGGAGCCAGACCAGGGCCGCCTTGCGCCCGAGAGACTGGGAGAGCAAAGCGGGAGAGGGCTCGCCTACCCAGAGAGCCCTCCCCCGTGTGGGAAATGGGGTGGGCTGCGTGCCCTCGGGTGCGGGTGCGGGCTGGGGCCCCGGGGCTGGCTGCTCGCCCCCAGAGGGCACACGGTCTCCGCAGGAAGGGCGCCGGCTCCCTTTGCAGGTGGTTGGGAAAGGCCTCGAGAAGCATCCTGTGCTCACCAGAGGGTTTTGCAGACACACCAGCAGTTTCCAGAACCCGCTAAGAATTTAGGCGCTCTTGTTGGTGATGTTCCCCAAAGACGTCCCCGTCCTGGGAGCTGGGGCGTTGTCCCCTCCAGCGGCAGAGGTGGGGGTGGCCTGGGGTCCTCGCAGAGGGAGGCAGAGGGCGAGAGTCCCAGAGACGGGCGGACCCCGCACTGCTGGTGGAGAGGGTGGAGGGGACCATGGGCCAGGAAAAGGCAGGAGCCGGCTCTCCCTGGGGCCCCAGGGGAAACAGCCCTGCCCACACCGGGGTTTTCTGAGCCCAGAACTGTCTGAGACTGTCATGGTCTTAAGCCCTAAGTTGGCGGTGACCTGTCACAGGGGCCGCGGGAGGCTCAGACCCCATTAGGAGGAGGGCACCTGGAGAGCCACTCCAGAACTCGTCCAACACGAGAGGTGGAGGAACAGACGTTGGTGTCTGGAAATCTGGCCAGACTGGAAGGGGTGCGAGAGAGAAGCAGCGGTGTGGCTGGGATGCGTCGGCTGGCTGAGTGACCTCCTGGCCAACACACCCGCGACTGTCATCTCAGTGCACAAGACCCAGCAGGCCGCCTCTGGGGCTCAGGCCCGCTCCGTCCTCTGTAACTCAGCAGTGGCTGGCTGAGGCCATCGAGAGCAGGAGCCCCCGTTGCTGGAATTCCCACCTGGAGGCAGCGTTCTCCCCAGAGCCACGAGCACCAAGGCCAGTGAGACCCGCTCAGCGTCTCAGTCACAGGAGCCCTGGTCGGTCTTGTCCCCAGACCTTGCAGCTCCTGGTCGGAAACAGGGCCAAGGTGAGGAGGGTTCGAATCCTCCCAGTTCATAAAAACCGGCGGCTAAGTCTTGGAATGTGTTACTGGTTCCCATCGGAGCACTGAGTGGAGAGGGAGTGTGGGGCCGTACGCGCGGGGGTGGGGGTGGCAGGCCCGCTGATGGGGGGCTGGGGGCCCTGCGGGCAAGCCCACACACACCTGCATCTCCCCGCAGGGTCCTGCCCCATCTGGGAGCCCAGCAGGGAACACAGTCCTTGGTTGTTGGCAGTACGTCCTGGTAGGACAGTGACTTCTCCCCAAGTCTGATCAGGGAGAATGCCAGGGTTGGTGTCCATGTCAGAGGGCACCCCGTCCTGAGACGTTCTGATGAGTTGTGGTGTCCCCTGCGGAAAGGGGGTCAACACGTTCCATGGACCCCGCTTCCTTCCACCACCACTACCCCCGCAGCTGGGTGGTAGGCCAGCCGTCGTTTTCACCAGTTTGATAGGAAAACATCCTCATTGCACTTGGCCATTGATATTGCCAGTTTATATCCTGTGTTCGTTTTTCCTTTGGAAAGTGGTATTTTCTTATTGGTTTATAAAAACTCTTTACATGTTGGGCTTATAGACCTTTTAATTTTTTTTAAAGATTTTTATTTATTAATTTGACAGAGAGAAACACAGCCAGAGAGGAACACAAGCAGGGGGAGTGAGAGAGGGAGAAGCAGGCTTCAGCCCGACATGGGGGTTCCATCCCGAGACTCCGGCATCATAACCTGAGTTGAAGGCAGATGCTTAACGACTGAGCCACCCAGACGCTCCTGGGCTTACCGACCTTTTAATATAGTCATTTACAAAAACAACAACAACAAAAAGTTTTTATATAATTTTTCATATGTCACACAAATTTCTCCTGATTTCTTGTTTATCTTTAATGTTATTTATGATTATTTCAGTATACTTTTTTCTTCTTTTTTGAAGCTTTTACATTTTTAGTCATTCTTTTCCTTGATGTTTTCCACCCTTGGTGACAAGCTTACAAACTTGGGCTGGGGAACCCTTGATGTAAAAAGACTCACTCCTGTTTTCTTCACTTCTCTATACAGTTTCCTTCTTTCTTTTTTTTTTTAAAGATATTACCCATTTATTTGACAGAGCGAGGAAGGGAGAGCACGAGCAGGGGGAGAGGCAGAGGGAGAGGGAGAGAGAATCTCAAGCTGAGGGCCACACGGAGCACAGAGCCCAGTGTGGGGCTTGATTCTCGACCCTGAGATCATGACCTGAGCCAAAACCGAGAGTCAGACGCTCAACCAACTGTACCCCTCAGGTGCCCCAGAAATGTTCATTATCAAAATAAGAAGGAACCTCCCTCCCAGCACAATGTGGCCCGTCCACACAGCTCAGAAATGCTGTTCCATTTCTGGGTTTCCTAGCAGTTTGCCCTTTCCCCTCTGATTTTATTTTATTTTATTTTTTTTTTTTTTAAAGATTTATTTATTTATTTGACAGAGAGAAACACAGCTAGAGAGGGAACACAAGCAGGGGGAGTGAGAGAGGGAGAAGCAGGCCTCCCGCAGAGCAGGAAGCCCGATGTGGGGCTCGATCCCGGGTCTCCGGGATCATGACCTGGGCCGAAGGCAGTGGCTCAACCAACTGAGCCACCCAGGCGCCGCCTCCCCTCTGATTTTAATGTACCTTATAAACCACAGTAATTACAATATCTGACAATATCAATTCCTCATTATTCCTGTTTTTAAATATTTTCTTTTTTAAAAAAGATTTTGTTACTTATTTGAGAGAGAAAGTGAGAGCACGAGAGAGGAGAAGGTCAGAGGGAGAAGCAGACCCCCCGCAGAGCGGGGGCCCGATGCGGGCCTCAGTCCCGTGACCCTGGGATCATGACCCGAGCCGAAGGCAGTGGCTCAACCAAAGTATATTCACAGAGTTGTGCAACCATCACCATCAAATTCCAGAACATTCTATCACCCTTAAAAAAGGAACCCATTCCCATTAGCTGTGACTCTGCATCCCGACCCCCAGCCTCTAGCAGCCACAAATCCACATTCTGTCTTAATCTGGATACTTCATATCTGAACATTTCTTTTAAAGCTAATTCTTAGTTATTTGGGTTGTTACTATGAATGAGGTGTTTTTCCATGATGTCCTTTTTTTTTACCATTGTACTTGAGGAATGATTGTGTGAAATAATAGGACGTCTCTTGATTTTGTAGTTGTTTTACTAACTGGCTTCTTTTCTTAATTTTAAGTTAATTCTCCTGCATTTTCTAGACAGGTTCACATTTGTCTATGATATTAATGGAATATATTCATTGTTTTTTAAGAATTCTTTTAAGGGGGGGCGCCTGGGTGGCTCAGTTGGTTAAGCGACTGCCTTCGGCTCAGGTCATGGTCCCGGAGACCCAGGATCGAGTCCCACATCGGGCTCCCTGCTCGGCGGGAAGCCTGCTTCTCCCTCTCTCACTCCCCCTGCTTGTGTTCCCTCTCCGGCTGTGTTTCTCTCTGCCAAATAAATAAAATCTTTTTAAAAAAATAATAAAAAATTTAAAATAAAAAGTAAAGAAATAAAATAAGAGCCAGAAAACAACCGCCGGGGCTGCGCTATGGTAGCAAACGCAGAAACTAATAGCCAAAGGCTGTCCAGCCCTCCGCGGCTGGAACAGGCGCCTTCTCTTGGGTGAACAGCCGCGACTGGGAGGGAGGGCCGTGAGGCAGCAGAACGGCCAAAGCCTGTGGACCGTTTACTGCGCCGCGGGGAGGGCCTCGCACGGACGCTGCGTCTTCACCGCTGCGCTGGCTCTCCGGTGCGGATGACGAGTCGGCTCCGTGAGTCGGCGACGGCTGCGTGACGAGCAGCTCACGGTGCAGGGGCCGGAGTCCAGCCCTGCCGAGTGGGTCCCCGCTTCGCTGCCGGCAAGGGGTCTGCAGGGGCTGGGGACCCCCGAGGCCCCACGGGGGATGGATCTGCTTCCACGCCTCCGTGTTTGATGGCAGAACTCGGCGGCCTGCGTTGGCAGGACCGAGGGCGTCGGCGTCCGGGTGGCTGTCCGGCGGAGACCCCTCCCCTACTCCCTGCGCCTGGGGCCAGAGTCCAACCTGGGGGGACCATCACCGCACCTGCTGGGCCCCAGCCCCACTGAGGGAAGGGGACCCGACAAGGGCAGGGCCGCTGGGAGGTGGGTCCTGGAATCCCACGGTGGGACTGCTGGGCCATACTCTGTCCCGTGACCAGAAGATAGGTCAGGTGGCCTTGGAGGACAGGACGTGGCCAGAACTGTTCATCCCTAGAGGCGGTGTTACTCCCGGGACATCCCAGATGCTGCCCTCTGCCCCTCCCCCGCCAGCACCGCTAACCTTCAGGGCTGGCTCACTCTCTCGAGGGCGTCCGGGCACTGTGGGGACTGCGCAGCCCTGCGGCCCCAGCCACGGACTCACACCCCACGGGGCCTTCTGGTCTGGCTCTAGGTCCGTCCCGGGGCTGCACGGGGCGCCTCGCTCCGCCCACGGCCAGGGGGCGCTCCCCTGTGTGACCGTGGAGTTCTGGGCTGTCGCCACCGGCGCCGTCCCCTGCCCGGGCAGGGCTTTGTGCCGGTCTGCTGTTTCGAAGCCACTGTTCACAGTCCGCTGACCTCTGATGCCACTACTGGTCACCCCGGGGGGGGGGGGGGAGTGCGTTCCTGGATATTTCTGGAGCCCTTCTTTCCAAACCAAAAACAAACCAGCTGCTCTCCTTTGCCGTCCCTGCTGAGGGCCTCCCGTCCCTGGCTGGGAATTCTGCTTCCAGAGACGCCCCGGGACAACAGCTCCGTCCGTCCTCAGCACACCCCTGGGGAGGCAGCCCCCCGACTCCGCTGCCTGGCTCCAGGTCTGTCCCAGCTCCCGGCAGATGCCTGGTCAGCCTGAATCTACACTGAGGACACTTGGCCCGCGCCAGCACTCCGCAGGGACGCGGAGATGGCATCAGGCCCCTGCCTCCCCACCCGGGGACCCTCAGCGCCGACTTACCACATTGCTGGTTTCCTCTCTCACCAGGCCTTGGGCCCCAATCGTGGCCTCCAGGAGGGACGGCACAAGGATGGCTGGGGCCCTCAGCAAGCCCCTGGATCGTCGTGGCAGGGGAGGCGGCCCCTGGCCCAGGGTCCCTGTACTCTGTCGGTCCTGCTGGCCTTTCCCCGCCATCCTGGTCTTTTCCTCCCCTCGTGGGAATAGATCCTTCTGCCTGCTCTCTGGCTCAGCTCTGGGGTCAGCCAGGAGTCCCAGCCAGCCGCCAGCCCAAGGCAAGAACAAGCATTCTGGCGGGGGTCCTGGAGGACGCCACCCTGCTCTGTGCCCAGCAGCCAAGGGGTCGTGCTGGTGTATCTCAGTAGCTGCAGAAGACGGATGGCCTGGACTGAGGGACTCGTGGTTTGCGGGGGCCCACCCAGGAGCACCCGGACTCGGGAGCTTAGAACCACACACATGCTGGGGTTCGAAGTCCCACTCCAGCCTCCAGGGTGGGCAGGACCGCTTCCTTCCAGATGCTCCAGGAAAGAATTGTTTTCCGGATTTTTCCAGCTCCCAGAGGTCCTGCCCCTGCCTCCACTGTCATAACCCTTAGCACGCAGGCTGGGCCCCGGGGGACAGAGAGTCCACCCAGCGGTACCTCCGCCTGACCCAGAAGAGTCCGGGGCCGGTGGGCGAGCTTCCCCTGGGCCTGGGACCCTGGGGGAGTACGGAGACCATGGACAGCGGGTCTGGGCCAGGTGCCCAACCGCCTTCCCCGGCCACAGCCAGCCCAGAAGCAGGGAAGGCACATCCAGCTGCATCCCCTGGAGGGCCACGCCGCCCCTGCAGGTCGCCTTTTATGGGTCAGCAAGGGGAGTGGACAACAATGTTTAGAAATTCTTTTTTTTTTAAAGATTTTATTTATTTGACAGAGAGAGCTCACAAGCAGGCAGAGAGGCAGGCAGAGAGAGAGAGGAACCAGGCTCCCTGCTGAGCAGAGAGCCCGATGCGGGCCTCAATCCCAGGACCCTGAGATCATGACCTGAGCCGAAGGCAGAGGCTTTAACCCACTCAGCCACCCAGGCGCCCAATATTTAGGGAAAAAAAATTTTTTTAAAGATTTTATTTATTTATTTGACAGAGAGAAACACAGCCAGAGAGGGAACACAAGCAGGGGGAGTGAGAGAGGGAGAAGCAGGCTTCCCGCCGAGCAGGGAGCCCGATGTGGGGCTCGATCCTGGGTCTCCAGGATCATGACCTGAGCTGAAGGCAGTCGCTCAACCAACTGAGCCCCCCAGGCGCCCCTCAATGTTTAGAAATTCTTAACGGTTGGGGAGCCTGGGTGGTGTGGCTGGATGGGCGGCTGACTCTTGGTTTTGGCTCATGTTGTGATCTCAGGGTTGCGAGATGGAGCCCTGCATTAGGCTCCTCGCTCAGCGTGTAGTCTGCTTGAGATTTCTCGCCCTCGCACTGCCGTCGCCCCTCCCCCTGCACTCTCTCCAATTAACAAATAGGTCTTCAAAAAATATATATATATAAAAGAAATTACTTAATAGTGGCATGCTTTTCCTTTTAATAAGTTTTAAAAAGATTTTCTGTATTTCACAGCGAGCACAACAGGGGGAGCAGGGAAGGGAGAAGGAAAAGCAGACTGATCAGCAGGGAGCCCAAAGTGGGGATCACAACCTGAGCCGAAGGCAGACGATCAGCTGACTGAGTCCCCTCGGGCGCTCTCATGGGCTTTTTTTCATTTTACTTCATTTTGAACTAGTTGTAGACTAGAGAAAAGTTGCAGAACTCGAATTGAGTTTCCCCTAAAGGTAGCGTGCTAGAGGCCAGAGAAGGGGATCATAGCAGGGCAGCCCAGGGAGTGGTGTCCAAGGAGGCTGGGGTGGGGGGGGTGATGGAGGGACAGGAAGGACATTGGGAGAATCTGGGTCCACACCCCAGAGCCTGGCCTGGGGACCCTGCCCTGCTCATTGTCCCCTCCTCCCCAAATCTCTGGGTCCTGCTATCCCTCCGGATGTCGGTGCTATTCTTTGGGGACAGCCTCCGCAGGGGCGCTGGCCTCAGATATCTCCAGTCCCTGCGGGCCATCCCCGGAAGGCACTCTCCCCAGACAGCACTCCAGGCTTGGAATACAGGAGGCAGTGAAGGGTCTGGGGGATCACTTGGCCACTGTCTGCATCGGGTCAGCCCATGTCACTTCTTGCCTCTGATTTGTGTTTTCATTGGCCTGGACCCGGTGAGAGTAAGAGGGCCAGTCCAGAGTGGAGGGACGCTGTGGCCACGGACACTGGCTGTCAGAGCCCACAGGGACCCGCTCCGCACACCAGCCGACTGTCGACTGTCGGACGGGGAGCCCGCGGTGGGGGGCCCGAGGCCCAGGGACCGACCTCCCTGACCCTCCAGGTGGAGGAGGGCTCCTGGTAAATAAAGGCTGTCTCCCGGCCGCGCCAGGGGCCCAAGCCTGGGCCCAGTTCTGTCCCCACCTGCGCTGTGGCCTTGAGGGCGCGGCCTGAGGTCTGGTGCCCACCGTGGCGCCGCAGGGATGCAGTGGTCCCCCTCCGGGAAGCAGCGGGCTGTGGATGCGCTCCCGGGCCCCTGATATGCGCACGTGAGGAAACTGAGGCTCAAGAAGAAGACCCGGGGTACCACGCCGCGCCCCGGGTCCGGACCTCGTGCGGCGGGAGGGACGAGCGGTCCGTTTAAAAGGGGCGCGGCCCTCCTTGCAGGGCCTTGAGGGAAACAGCCCCATTGGCTGGACTGTGCGCCTCGCCCCGCCCCTCGCGCTCAGTCTCTGCAACTCTATTGGCCCAGCTCCAGGGCCTCCTCTTCCACGGGTTTGAAGCCGGGCGCCGCGCCAGGTTCGGTGACGCAAACGCGTTGCCCGGCAACCGCTCCCGCCTCGCGGCCTCTGGGCCCGGCGCAGTAGTCAGGGCGCAGGCGCGGCGGGCGCGAGTCCCCAGGGCGCTCGGCCGGGACCCCGGCGTCCACCCCGCCCCCCGCCGGCGCCGTCGCCGCGCGCCTGCCCGGGGCCTGGCTCCGCCGCGCGGACAGGGAGGCGGAGGGGGGGCCCCCCGGGGCCGGCGTGGGAACCGGCTGGGCGCCGCGGGCGTCCGACTGGCGAGGGCGGGGAGGGCTCGGAGGCGCCGGTCCCCCGCCCGGTGGCAGATGCGCGGAGCTCCCAGCCGCAGTAGCGGACCCAGCCCTGGGGGAGGGGGTCCCTTCCGGCCGCAGGCTCGGGCCCCGGAGTCCAGCTTCCAGGCCTCTCGCGTCCTTCGTCCCAGCAGCCGGGTTTGCCTCCTCGGGCCCGGCTGCACCTGCCTCACTTTGCTCATCTGCAGAATGGCAGCTCGACGCGTCAGTGTCTGGGAGCCTCCCACGGCTGCTGCGAGAATTGCCAGATTTAGGGCCTTAAAAATGGCAGAATCACATCTATTCTGTGATGCTTCTGGAGGTTGGGAATCCCACACAGGATTCGCGGGCTAAAACCCCAGCGTGGGCAGGGCTGGTCCCCACGGGGGCCCCAGGGAGACACGGCTCCTGCTCTTCCCTGGCCAGCCGCCCCCCCTCCATCCCCACGGCCAGTAGCAGGGGAGAGGGGGGTCTGCGCTTCTCAGGGACTCCCGCCCTCTGTCTCCTCCTGAAAACCTGGTGAGGACGCCCCCCCCCCCCAGGAATCCCAACCTCCGGGTCCTTGATCTCACTTTCAGAGTCCTTTCTGCCACTAAATCTCATAACGACAGGTTCCAGGCATGACTGGCCTTTCTGGAACATGGAGCCCGCTCTGGGCAAGGACCTAGGCGGCAAGCGGGTTTGGGGCTGGTGACCTGGGTGGTGTGGCCTGCTGGCATGGGGCTTCCCCTCTACATCTGCTTCCTTTTCTCTCCCTGCCCCATCCCCTGTCCTCTTGGTGCTCCCATGGCTCTGTCCCTTCCAGGGCCCGCACACATGCCTGAAAGCCCCCGACCCTCCTCAAAACTGAGGGTTCTTGTACATGATGCCACAAGTTACTGTTGGACAGTCAGCGGGGAGTGGGAGGTCAGGCTTTCCAAAAGCCACCTGTGCCCACTGCCTTGGGTGACTGGACAGAGAGGAAACAAGATGACGGCCAAGGGCCCCATCCTCCGTTACTGGGGCTGAGCGGGCCCTGGGCCACCTGCTGGGCCGGCCCTGCCTGCCCGCAGCCCACCCCTTCCCCCACTTGGGAACTTCGAGTGACCGATCCTTGGGAGACAGGACCGTGCGCAGGCCCCATGGTGGCCGAGGCACCCTCAGCCAAGCGGGCGGGGCAGCCCAGGACTCCTGGCCACACCCACCCCTGCTTTCTCTTTTCCCTGCCCTCCCCCCACCCCCACAGAGGACAGCCGCCCTGGCCCCATCCCCAGGACTGCTGAGCCACCGGAATGGAGCGGGCTGTGAGTCAGTCAGCAGGAAGGGACACTTACAGCCACTTGCATCAGATGCTCCTGCCGCGTGGCCCCATAGCCATAAGCCCCAGCTCGTGACCCTCACTCCTCTGGGGCACTCCTGGGGCTTGGGGTTCTTGTCCATGGAGGAACAGATATATGGGAATATGCAGGGAGGGTGCAGGCCAGGTGGGGCACCAGCTGTGACTGCCAACCCCACTTGTCACCTATGCCTACAGCCACCCTTGCTCCAAGTACCAGTGCCGAGCCCAACACCCTGATCCTCCTTAGAAGCTACACGGAGACCCAGGTCCTCCCACGCCTGCTCTGGGCGTTAAGGCAGCCCTGGGCCCTTCCCTGAGGCAGAAGCCTGGCTCTGAGCAAAAGAGGGAGAGACCTAGCCCTTCCCCAAAGGCACTGGCTTGTGAGAGTACTGCACATGTCCTACCACCGTCCTCGCAAGGGCCGCCCCCGCACGGCCCCGGCTGCTCTCTCCTGTGTGTGCACACACCAGCAGGCACCCGTGCGTGGGCGCACACCTCCACGCATTTCCCACACGCGCGCTCGGGCTCTGTCCTACACGGACCCAGGCTCCCTGCTTCTCTGAATGTTCGCAGACACACACACACCCAAATCCTCTCCTACTTGCACACACTCTCGCTAAACGGGGGCCTTGCTTTTTGTTTTTTGTTTTTTGTTTTTAAAGATTTTTTATTTATTTGACAGAGAGAAACACAGCCAGAGAGGGAACACAAGCAGGGGGACTGAGAGAGGGAGAAGCAGGGTTCCCGCCGAGCAGGGAGCCCGATGTGGGACTCGATCCCCAGTCTTCGGGATCATGCCCTGAGCTGAAGGCAGTCGCTTAACCAACTGAGCCACCCAGGCGCTCCGGGGGCCTTGTTTTTAATGTTGGGGGAGAAATGTCCACCATCACCCCCTGGTAGGGCTGTCAGGTAAAACACGGGACACGCAGTTCCATCTGAATTTCAGATAAACGATGAATAACCATTTGGGATATACTTATGCGGTCAGTGAAAAGTATTCCTTTGTCTCTCTGAGATTTCAAATGTAACTGGGTGTTCTGTAGTTTCTTGGCTCAATCTGGGAGCTCTGTCTGTGAGGTTCTGGAGGCCCTGAGCTTCCCAGCTTCTCCCAGGCCCTGCCCAGGAGCTGAGGCTGCACACTCAAGCCCTCCAGGCCCGGGCTCTGGTCACTTAGCCAGGCCGGGGAGGGGGTGGCCAGAGGGGACAGCACCCCTCACAGCCCACTTGCCTCCTGGCTCAAAGAAGACGGGGGGAAGCAGGGGCCGTAAGGCAGGGGCAGTCGGGACCTCCCTGGTATCTCCTCTGGGGTTTTGGGGAGTCCTGGGCCCTGTCTGTCCTGCCCACCAACTCTCTCTGTCCTTTGGCTTGGCTGGAACTGCACTCCCCCTCCCCGCGCCCCAGGGATGGTCACCAGGAGTCCGACAGGTGTGAGGGGCAGGGCCCCGATCTAGTCTTCCTCTCACTTGCCTGGCAGGTCAAAGGAACCTGGGGGCCCAGGGAGAGGTGGACAGGGTGGCCGGCAGATACCTCTCAGCCCCCTCTCCCTCCCTCCCTGATCCCTGGGCACGCAGCACCTCTGGGAGCTTGGCCTATAAACAGGGCCTTCTTGGAGGAAGAAGACTGACTGGCCGGGTCTGCAGCTGGCCCACAGCAGGACAGGGCTCAGGCCCGAGAGCCTGCAGGCTGGGCCAAGGGTCCCTCTGTGTCCCCATTCCTACCCGCAGCTCCCATCGCCCCCAGTGCAGGCCAGGCAGCGGTGGGCCTGGCTGCCTCCCGTGGTGAGCAGAACTCAGGCACCCACAGGCCTCTTTCCGGGGTCAGCCCTAGGGCACAGGAGCCTCTTGGGGGGGTGCTCTGCCCTGACCTCCTCAAGGCATGTGTACAGACTAACTGGGCATGCCTCTATGCAGCCACGGACTCGCACGTGCGCAAGCTCCTCAGGCGGTGCCCAGAAGCCCGCACCCGTGTGCGCCTCCCACACGGCCCCTCGGCACAGCCCCCGAGCTCTCACAGAAGGAAGTGCTCCCCCCTGGCCCCCACCTTCTTACACACAGGGCAGGGGATTACAGGACTCCACTCACAGGGTGGAAGCAGCGGGCCCCATCGGGGGTGAGCCTGCCCCCACCCCAGAACTCTGGGCGAGGTGTGGGGACATTCGTGGTTGTCAGGACTAGGGATGCTGCTGCATCAGGTGGGTGGGGCGCCACAGTGCCCAGGACGACGGCCGCCGCAGAGGAGGCCTGCCCCTATGTCACTAGTGCCGGGGGCAGCTAGGTCTGGAAAGACCCCAGAGGAAGGGCCAGCTCCCGTCTTCACCCCTACCGCACGGTGCCCATGGGAGACCCAGCAGTGCAGGCTGGGTAAGGGTGAGACAGCTTCTGTGAACTGTGCCCAGAGCTGGGGACAAACGTGCCCCCTCCCCTGCCAGCCAGGCTCCGGGATCAGGCCCCCCCGGGACCTGGGCTCAGGGGGAGGCCATTGTTCAGGTCTGCTCCCCAAGGTCAGTGTGAGTGGCAACCCTCGCAGGTGCACACAGGGCTAATCACCCACCCCGGGTGTAGACCTACTTCACTGCTGCGGATTGAGTCGAGTTCCCCAGACCCAACCCTTGGAACCTGCGAATGTGGCGTGAGGAAATAGGGCCTCACTGGAGTTTAAGATGAGGTCATACGGGAGGGGTGAGGCCAGAGGGTAGACCAGCAGACAGGCACCTGAAGGCGGGGATGGGGACTGGGGCAAGGCGTCTGCAGGCCTAGGGACTCTGGGACTCGGAGCGAGGATCAACAGTGAGAAGCAGGAAGGATCCTCCCCAGGAGCCTTCGGAGAGGGTGTGGCCCTGCCTAGACCTCGCTTTCAGACTCCTGAATCTGAGAGCATACATTTCTGTTGCTTGAAGCCTCTGGGTGTGAGAGAAGCTGACACACTCACACAGCCCCTGTACGCACAGCCGCCCCCTTGCACACGCGTGCACACACCCTCAAACACACCAGTCTTTATTCAGGAAGCACTTGCTGTGTGCCCTGTGCTGGGCCCTGGACAGGCAGGGCCGGGTCTGTGCGGTCATGGAGCTGAGCTTCTGAGGACGGGCCGTGGCCCTTTGGTTCCCACCTGAGCCAGGCAGGGGACGGAGAGGCCTGGAGGCAGGGGTGGGAGGGGACAGCTGGGAGAGGAGGGAGGGAGGAGGAGGAGACTTCTCCCAGGCAGGCAGGACTGACAGCCCCACCCCAGGCACCTGAAACCGACGTGTCTGTCTACACACACACACACCCATGCAGATGGAGGAGGATGGGGGTGCTGGCTGACGTCAGGTGTGGCCTTGGCAGGCGGCACACAGAAGCTGCCCCACTAGAAGAGGACCCCTCAGCTTCAGCTCAGCAGGGCCTGGGTGGGGGACAAGCAGGTTTCGGTGGCGGGAAGCCTCTAGTAGCACAGGAGCCTGGAGGAGAGGGAGGTCCATCCGGCCCACAAACTTGTCCTTCCATGTGCCCAGGATATGGGGAGTCTGAGGACTCTACACCACAGTGCTTTGGGAACAGGGAGCTGGCCTAGCTCAGAAAGGGCCGATTCTACCCAAGCGTGGGTCAGGGCAGGGGGGAGGGGGCAACAAAAATGGGATGGTATTTTATCCTCTGTCCTGGCTGCCCCCACCCTTTGGGCTCTTTCTTGGTCCTGGATCCTTGCTCTGTCTCAAACGTTCCTTTGCAGAACTGAGGGAAGGTCCTTCATAGATCTCAGTCCCCATCCCATACAGTGGTCCCCCTTCTCTGCCAACTATACGGCAAACCCTTGGGGGGCTCCCTGGAGAAGGCATTTGGGTCTCAAAGACTGTTGGGGTGCACCAGCAGGACAGCCGGCGCCAGGATCAGGGAGGTGCACCAGAGGGTCATGGCAGGTCGTAGGATCAATCAAGACAGCGCCACAGCACGTTCTGGGATCGGAGACCTGCAAGAGGGAGCCAGGTGTGTTCTAGGGAAGGGAAGTCGCCCAAAGGAGTCAGCGTATGGCAGGCCCTGGCCTGCTTCCTGGGGGAACTGCCACAGCGCAGGGCCCGGCTCCAGGTCGGCGCCGGGGACCCACGGGCCTGCCAGGGTCGCGGCCAGCTCCTCCACCACCCACACCCCTGCGGGCAACGGTCAGCAACCCCCCAGGTCCTCCTCCCGAAGCCCCGCGCACCTCACCGCGCAGGCTCGCGGACACCCTTCGGAGCCCGAGTGCGCAGCCGCACTTGGCCCGGAGGGCTCTCCAGCCCCGCCCCCGCTGGGCGCGTGTGGGCGGGGCGGGCGGGGGCGGAGCATGCGTATGGGGCGGGGCTAATCCTGGCCTATAAAGGCGGCGGCGGGGCGGTGCGCTCGGCTCCTCTCGGCGGCGGCGGCGGCCCAGGCGGAGGAGTCCGCGGCGGTGGCGGCGGTGGCGGCGCTGTTCCCCGCGCGGTCCGCGCAGCGGGGTCCGGGCTGCGTGTCTCGGGCGGCGGCGGCGGCGGCGGCGGCGGCAGCAGTGCGGCCCCGGCCCGAGCCGGACCCCGGTGAGTGCGGCCTGACGACCCTGGTCTGGCCCCGACCCGGTCTCGGGGATAGGATCCGGCCCCGCGGAGCGTCGGCAGCCTGGGCTCCCGGCGCGCTGGCCGCAGCCACTCACGCTCTCCTTTGTCTGCTCCCGCCTGCAGGGTCCCTTCCCCGGCCGCCCCCCGCCCACGGGCCGCCCCCCCGGGCCCGCCGTCCCCTCCCCCGCTGGCGGGGCCCGGACAGAAGATGGTGCAGAAGAAAACAGCCGAACTTCAGGGCTTCCACCGTTCGTTCAAGGTGAGGGCCGGGTGGGTTTGGAGTCGCCTGGGGCACGACCTCTCAAGTGGCCGGTGGGGGGAGCGTAGTCCACCCATCCCCAGGGTCTCCGCCCCCCCTCCAGGGCTCGTCCCTGCCCCCCCCTGGAGCTGCCCCAACCGGGTGTGCACTGGTGTGTGTTGGGGGGGGCAGTCGGGTGGCCATAGGCCGAGTCCCAGCGCCTTGGGAACTGTGAGGTCTTTCCTCCAAGAACCCCAAGTGGGGCTGGGGCCCACAGCCTGTAGGGGCACCTGGCTGTGTGTTCCCTGCAGGCCACAGTCCAGCCCTGCACACCCTCCGCCCGTGGGTCTGTGGGGTCTTTCCTCTCGGGATCTGAGTTATGGCTGCAGGTCCTCAAAAGCCCTCCTAGGTGGTCTGTGGAACAGGGCAGTGGATTGGCTGCCCCCAGCCCTGCACCTCCCACACACTCCAGACCCAAGTGCTATTTCCTGTGGGAGCGGGAGCGGGAAGTTTGTGCTGTGGCCCCGCGGCTGCTGCGGAGTCCTGGTCTCAGATGAGCGAGTCTGGGGGGTGGGCAGGTGCTGGGCTGGGGCCCCACAGGGCTGGCGCGGGGGACGCAGTGATGTCAATGGCCGCCCCACCCCGCCAGCCTCGTTATGTAATGGCTTCCCTGGGCCTCCTTGGGCAGGGACCTGTTGCCCTGTAGAGAAGGCAGGCCCTGGGTGTGTGTGCAGGCGCTCGCCGCGCGAGAGTGTGTGTGTGTGTGTGTGTGTGTGTGTGTGTGTACACTCGGGCGCTGCGCTGCGCACCGGGGTGGGAGGAGCCAGCTGAGACTGTTTGGGTTAGAATTCCCAGGCCTGTCCAGCCAGCGTCTGGGGCCAGCGTGCCCCACCCCTGCCCACATGCCTGTCATTGCGCTTCCCCCGCCGCCCAGGACAGCAATACCCTTGGCTTGGCCAGGTGGCCGGGGCTGGGCTGAAGGGGGGGTGGCCCGGAGACATCACTGGCAGTGGTCTGTCCCCTCCTGGGGCCGGGCTGGAGCTGAGACAGGGTCAGGGTGGGGGGCCAGCACGGCGGCTAAAGCAAACTCGAACTTTCTGGACGGTTGCAGCTGCCTCGTGCCAAGGCCTGCTGACTAGAGGCCCAGCCCGCCCACATTGCTTGGGACCAGAGGCTGTGCTTAGGTGGGACTCCAGGAGTGCTCCCGCGGTGGGAAGGACACTGGACGGGGGGCCTCAGCTCGGAGATGGCCCTCCCGGCCACTCTAGGACTCTCCTGCCACCACACGGAGGTTGTTCTCTTGGGCTGGGGCCAGCCCCCTCCCCCACTGTCCAGCAGTGGCTCAGTGGGGACAGACTTCTGCCAGCCGTCTCCCAGCACACCTTGCCCTTCGTAAACTGGGAAATTGGAGGCTCGAAAAGAGCAGGGGTGTGCCCTGGGTCCTCCCTGCGTATGGTGACGAGGACACGGGAGCTGGCTCCCCCTGGGGATGGCCTGGCCACCCTTGCTGTCTCCGAGGCATGTGAGGGCGGTGAGGGGACCCAGCAGGCCCCCCGGGGTCCTCGCGCCTTTCCTCCCATCGCCCCCACAGATGTCGATCAGGCCTGGGGCTGAGGTCAGCAGGCCAAGGTGAGGCGGCTGGTGGGTGACATTGCCGGCGCCGACCGCGAGCCTCTTGTCTAAAAAACCTCTTTCCTTTCTGTGGTTGCCCCGGAGCCCCTCCTCCCAAGGCGTCTTATCGGAGTGCTGACTGCTGGCGTTCCCGCTGGTGGGTCTATGTGCCCATGGGGCCGGCGCCCTCAGCAGGCAGGGCCAGGGCCGCGTGGACTAGCCCTGGGCAGGCTGGCCAGGGTACTCGCTTCTCCCCGCTCCCCTGCCCGGCCTGGGCCTCCTAGCAACTATCTGCAGGGTGGGTGGGGAGGCTGGGAGGGCCTGTGCACATTTTCCAGCCGCTCCCTCTGACCTCTGCCTGCCCCCCTCTGCTGCTGGCCTGGCTTCCGGGCCTCCTGTCTGTAGGAATCTGGCCCAGTTCCTTCGGCAGCAGGCCCCTCGGGGTCTCTCTAGGGCTTTCCTGAAGTTTCTTCTCTGGATGAGCCTCCAGCCAGAGCCTGGCCGCAGTGTCCTGAGGCCCAGGGAGGGGCAGTGACCTGCCGGGCCACCTGGTCTGCTAGGATTGGGGGAGCTAAATTAGGACTAAGTCCTGAGGGGGCCTGGCTGGGCCTCGGCCTCGGCCTCGTGCTGGGGGCCATCAGTCCTCACCCTGGACCGGTCGCTCTGCACAAGGTTATTGCAGCAATCCTGTGGGGCCTGCGGAATGGTTTCTCCAACCCCCAGCCGCCTTGCTTCCCGGGTCAGGGCCTAGCACCCTCCCCCCCCCGGCCTGGGGGGCTGGCCGGCAGCCTCCAGCGGGCCCCTCCGTCACAGAGCTGCTTTTTTAGGTGGGGGGGTGCTGTGAGGGTCTCTGTCCCCGGGGTGAAAGGGAACGGTGCAGGCTGTGGCCCGGGCTTTACACTCAACACTCTCCCACTCTCCCTCTAGAGGCCCATCTTGTGAGCCTCCGGAGTCTGGGGGAGTGACGCGGTGTGGTGACAGGGGGACCACAGAGGGAGCCGTATGTGGCCAGGAGGGCAGTAGCTTCCTGTTGGACAGAAGGGAAACTGAGGCCCAAAAGGCAAGGGCCTTGCTCAGGAGTCCGTGGGAAAGCAGGCAGGTCCGGCCCTGCTGGGAGCCCCGCCTGAAAGCCAGTGACTCGTCCCCTCCCACTGACCCACTGCCTTGCTGCCTTTGATCCCCTTTGATCCCCGGCAGCCCAGGGGGCCAGCTGGGCTACGGAGGTTGCCCCTGTTCTGCAGGGGTGAGCAGCCAAGGTGTGAGCCATGGCCTGGGCACCACGGTGACTCACGCCTGGCCCTCTGCCTGCTCTCCGCCCCTCCCCACACCGCATCCCCTTCCTGGATGCCCCAGGGGCCTGGGGCTGGGGAGTGGGGGGGGTCCATTTCCTCACAGTCTGGCAAAGCCAGGCTTTGTTCCCCTGGACTTGTGGACATGGGGGGGCAGGTCACTCTGGGCGGGGCCTGAGAGCTCTCACCACTTCTTTGCCTGCAGGGGCAGAATCCTTTTGAGCTGGCCTTCTCCTTAGAGCAGACCCATCACAGGGACGCCGACTTCAGCCTGGAGCGCCCCACCCGCCCTGGTGAGGGCCTAAGAGGGAGGGGCGCGTCCCCAGCGGGTGAGGGCTGGGCCTGGGAGGCTCCCTCCCCCCCACTGGGCGGGGCCAGCCTCACCTCCCGGTCTCCCAGTACAGATATGCCCACCAGCCAGCCCATCGACATCCCAGACGCCAAGAAGAGGAGCAAGAAGAAGAAGCGGTGCCGGGCCACTGACAGCTTCTCTGGCAGGTTTGAAGGTGCGTGGGCACCAGCAGGGGTGGGGGAGGGAGGGAGATGGGGCTTGGCCTGGGGCAGCTCTCACTGCCCTCCCCTGCTCCGTAGACGTCTACCAGCTACATGAGGATGTGCTCGGGGAGGGCGCCCACGCCCGGGTGCAGACCTGTGTCAACCTCATCACTAACCAGGAGTACGCGGTCAAGGTGAGTCCCGGCGCCCAGACGCTCCCGTCACCTCTGCCCGCAGCGCCTGGGATCTGGCGCTGGCAGAGGGCCGCCGGAGGAGCGGAGCTGGCATTTGAGCCCCTGGACCAGCAGCTGGGGAAAACGAGTGTCTAAAAATGGTCCTAGGGCCAGTGGGTCAGGCCACCTGGGAATCTGGGTCAGACTGGTGTGAGCCCCCGAGGCTGGGCAGGAAGTGACCACAGGGCAGCTAGCCCCCTGCGCAGCCTGCTGGGGCTTCGGTCAGCTGCGTCTTGTCTGGTGGGCCCTCGTGCCATTGCTCAGGTGCGGCAGGCGGTTCTCCACGTTGGTCACAGGGATGAAAACGCGACGAATGCTTTATGTGGGGCCAGAGGAGGCTCGGCATTTGGGGAAACCAGGGCAGGCCCAGAGGAACCACTTGGGTGTTCCCATGTGGCCCCGACCCCCGGTATGGCCAAGTGGTCTGGGAAACCTGTGTCTCTTGGCTGGGTAGTGTGACCCTGTGCTCTGAGAAACTTTCTAGTCTTCCCTGGTGACCGTGCCTCTGGGTGAGGTGGGGTAGGGTCCCAGCAGGCTGGCGGCCCAGGACCAGGGGCTCCCCGCAGTGAGCAGGGCAGGCAGTAGTGCACTTTCTGCACTGGGGGCCTTCCTCCTCGGGACCCTGATGGGCAGCCTGGCTTCCTGTCACTGTTGGACACTGTGGCTTCCTCACATTGTCCTCTGAGCTCCCCAAAACGTGGGGACCACTCTTTCCTCCACGAAGTAGGGGTCCTAGCCAGACCACCCAGAGCCAATCCAGCAGAGTGTGGCTGCTGGCCGTGTGTCACGAGGCCCTGAAGTCTGCTGGTTCGCCTCTTGGTGGCACAGGTGTCTTCGCTGGATGGGTGGCATGGTGCGTAGGCTGGGCCGCCAGTGGCCGCCGTGCGTGCCTGCTACAGGAGCCCACCGCATTCCCCTCTGGGCCAGGGCACGGGACAGTGAGCCCTGGGCCAGAGGGTAACCTCGCCGGCCTCACCAGCCATGGAGAGGGGGCCAGAGATCCATCCTGGGGAGGGATCCCCACTGAGGGTCAGGGCTGCCCAGAGAGAGCCAGCAGGTACCGTCTGCCCGCACTTCTGGGAGCGAAGGTGGCTGGGGGACCCTCCGGTCCTCAGAACTCCTGGGTGTCTGAGGGGATTGGGGGGAGAAGCTGGCTTCCTGAGCCTGAGTCCCAGAGACTGGGCCTGCTGGTTGGCAGGAGGGCCAGCAGTCTGGATAGGCTGAGGGACCCTAGGCAGCTGCCCAGACTGCCGTGAAGCTGGAGAGGTAGGACTTGGCACCAAGGCAAGGCAAGGATGGTGTGGCTGGCAGCCAGGCACCCCGAGGCCCCTCCAGTCCCCTGGGTGGTGTTGGAGCCCTGCCGAGGCCACCAGTCTCCTGGTCATGGAGGGGGTGCTGCCCAGTCCCAGGGACCCTGACACCCTGAAGGACCATTTTGCAGGAGTCTCAGACCCCAGACATGTTGCGCTACCCCCCAACCTAAACTTGTGCTGACGCCATCGTTCTGACCTCTGGCAAATTCTGGGCCCCAGGAGTTGACCTCAGCTTCTTAGAACTTAAGATCTAAGCGTTAACAGGGTCCTAGGCATGGCATAGGGCAAATTTCGGGTCGCGGTCCCTTGGGCTCTGGAGGGTCCCACTGATGTGGCCGCTCCGGTCTCCTGCCCCCCACCCCGCCCCCAGATCATTGAGAAGCAGCCGGGCCACATCCGGAGTCGGGTTTTCCGGGAGGTGGAAATGCTGTACCAGTGCCAGGGACACAGGTAACGTGACCCACCTCGCCACAGACTGGGCCCTGAGCCATCTTTCCATGGATGAATGGGCCTGAATAGCTTGTCATCCCCAGCAAGCATGCTGGGAGCACCCAGTGTGTCTCCCTGGGCAGGTGGGGGTGGGGAGGGTGGGCCCATGCTGGGCTGGGCGGTAGGTGCACAGGGGCCCCAGGAAGCCTCCCTCCTCTCCTGCCTCTCCGACACCCCCCCCCCATGCCCCAGGAATGTTCTAGAGCTCATCGAGTTCTTTGAGGAGGAGGATCGCTTCTACCTGGTGTTTGAGAAGATGAGGGGCGGTATGTGGGACCTGGCAGAGACTTGCAGCTGGGTCTTTATGGGCTGTGGGCTGGGCCACCCGGCGGCACTTTTCAGAGTGGGGGTGGGAGATGGCTTGTGGGGCCTGAGCTTCCCATCCAGGCTCTGAGCCCCAGGAGGCCCGAGTGGGCACGTCCCTGTGGGGTGCAAGTGGTGCTGCTGGGCAGCGGCCTGGAGGCACTCAGGTGACCCACACGCCTTCTCCCCCCGTGGCGGCGGGGCCCCAGGCTCCATCCTGAGCCACATCCACAAGCGGCGGCACTTTAATGAGCTGGAGGCCAGCGTGGTCGTGCAGGACGTGGCCAGTGCCCTGGACTTCCTGCACAACAAAGGTGCGTGGGGCAGGCCCCAGGAGTGTCCAGCCTGGCGCGGGGGCCACTTGCCCAGGACTCCCGAAAAATGCCCCATGCCCCCCACGGACACCCCGGGCTGGTTCTCTCCGCAGGCATCGCCCACAGGGACCTAAAGCCAGAAAACATTCTCTGCGAGCACCCCAACCAGGTGAGGGCGCCAGGCAGCGACCTTCCTGCCGCCGGGGTGGGGGGCCCTGAGGCCCTGAGGCCCCCGCCTCACAGCCTCTGCCCACCCCTCCAGGTCTCCCCCGTCAAGATCTGCGACTTCGACCTGGGCAGCGGCATCAAACTGAACGGGGACTGCTCCCCCATCTCCACTCCGGAGCTGCTCACCCCGGTGAGCCGCTGGCGCACCCCGACCCGCCCGGGGCTGCGGTTGCGTAACCTCGAGGCGCAGCCGCCTGAGCGCTGCAGAGCTGGGGCTTTTAGCTTAGCAACAGCCGCTGATTGGCCCCGCGGAAAGGGGCGGGGTGGGGCGGCTGCCGGCCGCTGATTGGGTGGCGGGGAGGGGCGGGCACCTGCTACTTGCTGATTGGGCAGGGGGCCGGGCTGGGTCCCTGGCCCGCCTGGGATGGGGTGGGCGGAGGTCTGGCGGGGCGTTGGGCGCAGAGGCCCGGGTGACCCTGCGTTGGGGCCCTCACGTGACACCGGGAAGTCCCGGCCCCCGGCGCTGCCCTTCCCCCTCGGCGGGCTCCTGACGCCGGGTCCCCGCCCGCCCGCAGTGCGGCTCGGCGGAGTACATGGCCCCCGAGGTAGTGGAGGCCTTCAGTGAGGAAGCCAGCATCTACGACAAGCGCTGCGATCTCTGGAGCCTGGGTGTCATCCTCTACATCCTGCTCAGCGGCTACCCGCCCTTCGTGGGCCACTGCGGCAGCGACTGCGGCTGGGACCGCGGCGAGGCCTGCCCCGCCTGCCAGGTGCGCGAGCGGCCCTGCCCCAGGTGCTCCCGTGCCCTCCTGCGCCCCCCCGAGC